>PVKE010001212.1:24736-106713 GCA_004027555.1 Craseonycteris thonglongyai | reverse complement strand
AGAGGGGAGAGGAGGAGGTGGTGTAAGCCCTTTCTTTGCCTTCTCAGGAGGCTGCCCCCCCCCCCCCCCCATCCCCTGAGTCAGCCCCTGCCTGGCCTGGCGGGGAGGGGCGGGGTCACTGATTCAGTCCACAGAGCCTCCTTAAAGCCCCCACAAGGGCAGCTGCAGCCAGACATTGCTGCCCTCACCATGAGCCCCTGGCTGCCCGTGGTCCTGTCGCTCCTGGTGCTGGGGTGCTGCTCTGCTGCCCCCCGACGGCGCCAGCCCACCTTTGTGGTCTTCCCAGGAGACCTGCGAACCAATCTCTCTGACATACAGCTGGCAGAGGTAGGTGAATACCCCAGTCTGGAGTTGGAGTCCCAGGGAGGACAGGGGGCCTCAGAGGAGATATTTGGGGGCTTGCTGGGGGTGATGGACATGTCTAGAGAACAGAAATGTCCAGGACCAGGCGCTGGGGGACCGTCCTGTGGAGGATCTGGGTAGTGATGGTTAGGAATGGGTCAGTGAGGGTTTCCTAGATGGGCAGTGGGCAATGGTGTAGGGGAGCAATGGAAGGTGCTGGAGTGGGCGTGGGCTGGGGTTGAGAAGGGGTAAACCCTAGGGGGTCCTGCGGTGGGCGTGGCCAGGGGCATCAGGGGTGGCAAGGAGCTGAGGATGCCCACAGGGAGGGGGCGTGCTGGGGCAGGCACAAGCCCTGGTGTCCGGGCTGGCAAATCCTGGGTGCAATGCCTTACTGCTCCCCGAGCCCCCGGAGGGCAGAGGACGTGAGTCCGGGCTGTGGGACGACTCTGCCCTTCCATCTGCAGGAGTATCTGTACCGCTATGGTTACACTCAAGTGGCCGAGATCCGCGAAGGAGAGCAGTCCCTGAGTCAGGCGCTGCGCGACCTCCAGAGGCACCTGTCCCTGCCCGAGACCGGCCAGCTGGACAGCACCACCTTGGAGGCCATGCAGGCCCCACGCTGCGGTGTCCCCGACCGGGGCAAATTCCAGACCTTCGAGGGTGACCTCAAGTGGCACCACCAAAACATCACGTACTGGTGCGCGGAGGGGTCCCGCGGGGGCGGCCGGGGGCGGCCGGGGAGGTCGGTCCGCGCGGCGCTGCACCCTGAGCCGGCGTCCCCCTGGGGCAAGGGTCCTCACGAGCTGAGCCCTCCTTGCCGGGACCATCGGGAGGGGCGGGGGAGAAGCGCGGCTGGCCGTGCTTGATGGAGGGAAGCGTGGAGCGCAGGGGGCGTCGTGGAGGCTGACCTCGCCGAGACGGAGGGTGTCGCTGCGGCCCGGGCTGCCGCCTCTCACTTCTGGACTCGGGCTTCCTGCCTTTCCCCCGACAGGATCCAAAACTACTCGGAAGACTTGCCGCGCGCCGTGGCCGACGACGCCTTTGCGCGCGCCTTCGCGGCCTGGAGCGAGGTGACGCCGCTCGCCTTCAGCCGCGTGCACGGCCCCGAGGCTGACATCGTCATCCGGTTCGGCGTTAGGGGTGAGCGCGCCGGAAGGGAGCAGCCACGAGGGTCCGGGACGGGGACGGGGACGGGGGGCGGAGGGCCGCGCAGGGGGAGCGGGGGCACCGGACCCGCCTTCTCTTGCTGTCCCGCCGCCCTGCCTGCACCCAGCACCCCGGTCGTCCCGATGGCGCCCCCTCCTGCGCGACACCGCACAGCGCAGGGACGCCGCGCCCCCGGCAGCACACAGTGCACACTCCTACCTGTGCTTCTTCCCACCCGCGTCTTCAGAGCACGGAGACGGGTATCCCTTCGATGGCAAGGACGGGCTGCTGGCACACGCGTT
Source organism: Craseonycteris thonglongyai (assembly GCA_004027555.1). NCBI lineage: Eukaryota > Metazoa > Chordata > Mammalia > Chiroptera > Craseonycteridae > Craseonycteris > Craseonycteris thonglongyai. The sequence goes on along the minus strand of PVKE010001212.1, from coordinate 104,923 downwards.
TCCCCCTGGCAAGGGCATCCAGGGAGACGCCCACTTCGACGACGACGAGCTGTGGACGCTGGGCAAGGGCGTGGGTGAGGTCCCGGGCCCCCGCGGTCCCCATCCCCCTTGCTTCTCATGCCCCTCACCAGCCGCCCTGAGCCCGGTCCCCTCCCCCCGCAGTGGTTCCCACCTACTTTGGAAACGCCGATGGCGCCCCCTGCCACTTCCCCTTCACCTTCGAGGGCCGCTCCTACTCCGCCTGCACCGCGGAGGGCCGCTCCGACGACTTGCTCTGGTGCAGCACCACCGCCGACTTCGACACGGACCGTCGGTTCGGATTCTGCCCCAGCGAGAGTGAGTCTGGGGGTCACACGAGCGTAGGGGGGCGCCCACCACCCGCGAGGGTCCAGAACCCTGGGTTTTCATGCCGGCTCTGTCACTGGTGCTGTGTGACCTGCAAGCCACTCTTCTGTTCTCTGGGCCCGGTTACCTCATCTGTGAGATTAGCAGAGGAGGGATGGAGAACACGGGTGGCTTATGGGTCAGTGAACTCGGGGTAACGTGTGGGTCTCCCCAGAACTGTACACCGAGCACGGCAACGGAGAGGGCAAGCCCTGCGTGTTCCCGTTCACCTTTGAGGGCCGCTCCTACTCTGCCTGCACCACCGAGGGTCGCTCGGACGGCTACCGCTGGTGTGCCACCACCGCCAACTATGACCAGGACAAGCTCTATGGCTTCTGTCCGACCCGAGGTATCTGTGCCCTGCCTACCAGAGGTCCCCAAATCGGGTCTCCTCCACCCGTCGGTTTTTCTCTCCACTTGCGGGTCCTCAGGGCCACCGTGAAATGCCCGTGCTCACCCTGGCCTCTCCCTCCGACTTGCAAATGCTCCGGCCTGTCCCGGGCTTGGCCTGCGGCCCAGCCTGCCGCCTCTGGCCGGAGCTCAGGCCCCCAGGCCCCGCCGGTGGTTCAGCCCCCAAGGCTCCCCAGCTTCTCTGCCCCGCCCCTGGCTCCTTCTTGGACCCACCCCCTTGGCTCACCCAAGGCCCTGGGTCTCTGCAGTCGACTCCACTGTGACCGGGGGCAACTCGGCGGGGGAGCTGTGCGTGTTTCCCTTCGTCTTCCTGGGCAAGAAGTACTCAACCTGTACCAGAGAGGGCCGCAGCGACGGGCACCTCTGGTGTGCCACCACCTCCAACTTCGACAGCGACAAGAAGTGGGGCTTCTGCCCAGACCACGGTGGGCAGGGCTCCGAGGCTCTGGGGCTGGGGGTAGTGGTGGGCGCTCGGGCCGGCGCTGGGAACTCGGCTCAGGACTCACACGGCAGGCCCTCTTCTCCCTCCAGGGTACAGCCTGTTCCTCGTGGCTGCGCACGAGTTCGGCCACGCGCTGGGCTTGGACCACTCATCCGTGCCAGAGGCGCTCATGTACCCCATGTACCGCTACTCCGACAAGCCCCCCCTGCATGAGGATGACGTGAAGGGCATCCAGCACCTGTATGGTGAGGTTTGGGGCAGGGATGGGGGGAGGAGAGGCAAGGGCAGAGAATAGGGAGGGGTGAGGGCAAGTTGGGACCTCAGCATCTATCTACGGGCCAGTCCCGGCCCAGTGAATCTAATTGCTGCCGGGCCGGTGCTTGGAGATGGTGCTAAAGGACCGAGAATCTAGGAGGAGACAGATGTGAGTTCAAAAGCCAGTCCAGCCGCATGCGGCCCAGGACGGCTCTGAACGCGGCCCAACACAAATTCGTAAACTTTCGTAAAACATTATGAGATTTTTAAAAAGCTATTCTGCTATTGTTACTGTGTATTTTATGTGTGGCCCAAGACAATTCTTCTTCTTCCATTATGGCCCAGGGAAGCCGAAAGCTTGGACGCCCCTGATCTAAAATTAGGAGAGAATGGGTGTGTGTGTGGGGGGAGTGGCTAGGCTTTGGGGAACAGACATTTCATGTGCGCAGAGGTATGCAGGAATACTGGGTGTCTCATCCAGCTTCTCTCTTTAGGTCCTCGGCCTGAACCGGAACCACAGCCTCCAACCACCGCACCTGAAACCCAGCCGCCCACTGCTCCTTCAACCGTCTGCCCTACCGGACCGCCCACAGCCCGTCCCTCCGAGGGCCCCACCACTGGTCCCACAGGCCCCCCTTCAGCTGGCCCCACGGGTCCCCCCACGGCTGGCCCCTCTGCAGCCCCTACGGCGCCTTTGGATCCAGCCGAGGATGTCTGCAACGTGGACATCTTCGATGCCATCACGGAAATCGGGAATCGCCTGCATTTCTTCAAGGATGGGTGAGGGGCAGGGATGCATGGTGAAGAGGGCGGCTCGGAGGAGGGACCTGCCAGCCCCTCTCCACCCAAGGGTCTTTGGCCCAAGGTTCAATGCCCTGCTCTTCCCTTTTCACTTCTCAGGAGGTACTGGCGATTCTCCGAGGGCCAGGGAGGCAGGGTGCAAGGCCCCTTCCTTATCCAGGACACGTGGCCTGCGCTGCCCTCCAAGCTGGACTCTGCCTTTGAGGAGCCGCTCACTAAGAAGATTTTCTTCTTCGCTGGTTAGTGTGTCTTCCTTTGTCCCACCCCCCACCCCCGCCATTCTCCAATCCAGGAGGACTAAGAGGCCTCGGATAAACGTCTTGTGCGGATTAGAAAAAGGCGCCCCTTCCCGGCGGATGCAATTTAGCAGATTTAGCGGGCGGGATGAGGTTCGGCTTCCCTCCTCACTGCACGCTTGCACAGTTGTGCTGAGCATCTCGGCTTGTTGGGCACAAAGACTGCGGGTACGCCAGGCTTCGAGAGGCCTCGCTGGGATTTCCCTTTTGCCATTCAAGGAGAATGCGTGCCTCCTCCCTGCCTCCAGACCGATGCGATCCTTCTCCCCCGCAGGGCGCCAGGTGTGGGTCTACACCGGCACGTCGGTGCTAGGCCCGAGGCGTCTGGACAAGCTGGGCTTGGGCCCGAATGTGGCCCAGGTCACCGGGGCCCTCCCGCACGGCGCGGGTAAGGTGCTGCTGTTCAGCAAGCAGAACTTCTGGAGGTGAGAGCTCCCGGGAGCGCCGGCAGGGGGAGCCCGGGCGCCGTCCGCCTGCCCGCCGGCTCAGCACCTGTCTCCTCTCCGCCTTCCTGCAGGTTCGACGTGAAGACGCAGAAGGTGGATTCCAAGAGCGTCAGCCCTGTGGACCAGGTGTTCCCTGGGGTGCCCTTGAACATGCACGACATCTTCCAGTACCGAGGTGAGCGCTGCAGACGGGGGTTACGGGAGGGGTTAGGGAAGGGTCCCTCCCTGAGACACCTCTTCCCCTGCTAGGTTCTCCCGCCTTCGAGATTGGTCAAATTCTGAGCCAGGAAAGGAAAAGCCCCTGGCGACTGAGGCAAATGCCCCAGCATGGGTACATTCCCTAGAGAGGCAGGGGCCTTCCCAGATCATACAGGACACAGGAGAACAATCAGAACTGGGATCTGAATCTCCTGCCTCCCAGGCTGGAAGCTCTTTAGTACATGGTCTGCATGAAGGCTCATTGCTGGACTAAACACTATTCATCAAGTGCCCGTCATGTGCCAGGCACTGTGCTGCCGCTGGAGGTACTGATAAATAAGACCACACACAGCTGTGTGTCTGGGCAAGTCACGGCTCCCGGCAGAACTGCTGTTTCCCCGTCTGGAAAATAGGATGATTGCTGTCTCTTAGCACTCACATCCAGTCAGTGGACAAGTTCTGTGGACTCTATCACTGAAATACACTCTTTCACTACCTCCTTTTTAACACCCTTGTCCAAGCCACCCTGCTTGTCCATTGCCTATAACGTAGCCGCTGGCAGTGAGGAGGGGTAGGAGTGGAAGGCAATGGTCTCGGGGGTGACTCCAGACATATTTCAAGAAGCGAATGTGACCTGACCTCTCCCCCTCAGCCCCTCCCATGCCTCCTGTCACTCATTCCCTCTGCTCCCTCCGTCCACACCGGCCTTCTGGCGGCTCTTTGAACATATCAAGGTCATTCCTTGCTTAGGGCCTTTGCGACAGTTGTTCCTTCTGCCTAGAAGTTCTCCCTCCCCCCCCAGACTGTCACCGGGCTGCCTCCCTCTCATTCTTCAGGTCTCAGCAATACAGCCACCTTTCCAAAGAGGCCTTTTCTGACCTTCAGCATCTATTCACTTACTTGCTTTTACCTCCTGTCAAAACCGATCTCGCTCATTTGTGCGTTGGCTTGTTAATCATCTGTCTCACCCCACTAGAGTGTAAGCACCAAAAGAACTTGGATCACGCTTGTGGGTTTTCTCTGCTGTATCCCCAGTGCTTGGCCTGAGAAATATTTGCTGAATGAATGAATGAATGAATGAATGTTGAATGAATTGTCCTGAGCACCTCCTATGTGACAGGCTCAGTGCCAGTGCTTGGCACTTCAGGGCCTGTACCCTCTAGCATCTCCATGGGGGAGATGGAGGTGTCATGTGAAAACCTTGGAAAGATGTAGAAAAGGCAGGAGAGAGGATGGTGAAGATCTTGCTCTTGTTTCTGTGTGTGTCTGTGGGAGAGTTGGAATCACCCCTCATGTCCCTGCCTCTCCCCTGCAGAGAAAGCTTATTTCTGCCAGGACCGCTTCTACTGGCGCGTGACTTCCCGGAATGAGGTGAACCAGGTGGACGAAGTGGGCTACGTGACCTTTGACATCCTGCAGTGCCCGGAGGACTAAGGCTCACCTTTCTGCGTCAGCACTGCGGTGTCGGTCCCCATGGGGACCATCTTGATTGGGAAGGAGCCAGTTTGCTGGATACAAACTGGTGGATCTCTTCTGGAATAAAAAAGATGAGTGGAGGTGGGCTGGGCCCTCTCGTCCTTCCTTCATTTTTTGTTGGAATGTGTTTAATAAACTTGGATTCTCTAACCTTGAGATTTATTTATGTAAGTATGCACGCATGCAGGCATGTATGTGTGCCTGCCTGTATGCATGTATGTATCTAACCAACAGAGTGCTTCCTTTGTGCCAGGCAGTGTTCTCGGCACTTTATAAATATTAACATATTCAATTCTTCCTGTTTTACAGCCAAGCAAATGGGTAACTGGTCATCAAGTGTTCATGGAACACTTACATAGAGTCAGGCCCTGTAATGGGCTCGGGGAATAGAGAGATAAATCGGACTATGTTTCTGTCCTCAAGGACCTCTCAGTGCTCCTCAGACTTTAGGATGCATAAAAGTACCCTTAGGACTTGGTTAAAATGCAAACCCCAGGCTCTGCCCAGAGAGTCTAATTCAGTCATAATGATTCTGTGGGTGGTGGGGATAGGATCACCCTTGGAGAGTGTGCAATGTGTGACTCTTTATCCTAGATTAAAGATGTGTGTGTGTGTGATTCTGTGCATCATGGTTGAAGGCAGGAGACATTCCCCAGCCAAGATTACAACTGATCTTGGACTGCAGCTTGAAGGATGAGCAAGAGTTTCTTCCTATACAAGTAGGACTGTCTTCTAAGAGAGTTATTTACCAAGAACCATTAACCTAAAAATGTGCCTACTCTCTAACTCTCATACACATGTGCACAAAACAACACACAGAAGGATGCTGATTGCAGCAGTGTTCATACAGTAAAAAAGTGCTGTAAGTGCCATGGGTCAGGCCATGGATAAACAGAATATGGACCATGCATGATGATAGTGAAACTGACAGTTAACAGTAAACATGATTAGGTATTAGAGTCTACAGATGTAGCTATAGGCTTTAACTAAATGTTTTAATTGCTTTGGTTGTCATGTTTAAAAGTACACTTTGCTTGAGATAATAGAAAAAAGTAGCAATAGTTAAGCACAAAACAATGATAGCTTAAACAATCACAAACATCACAAGATGTTTAGTTTCTGCCTTTTGCTTTAAAGATAACGTCACTGAGACACAATTATGAGATATTTTGCAGAATCTTGGTTCCTCAACCTGCTTAGATCACCTGACAGTGATGAAGACACCAGACAAGATGATGTCAGGAACTAAATTAATCAGGCTAAGGAAAACTGCTGAGGCTTGCACGAGAACTAGCCAATCAGCTTCACCTGTGACCCATAAGCCCTAACTCTCAATCTTTGCTTTGAAAAACCCTTGATCAGAAGTCATTGGGGAGTTTGGATTTGGAGCCCTAGCTCTGTTCTCTTGGCTTGGTGCCCTGCCAATAAATTGCTTTCATTTCTCCACTATAAAACTCGGTGTTTGGTGTTGGGCTCTGCTTCTCATTGAATGGGTGGACCCGCCTTCCTTCATGAACAATAGTAGCTACCCCAGTATAGCACTGGCTCTATGCCAGGCACTGTTCATGTGCTTTCTCTGTGTTAGCAGAGCTAATCCTTAAAACAACCCTATAAGACAGGTACTACTCTTAGCTAAGTTCTTCCTGTAGCCAGGCCAGTGGGTACTCCTCTGTGTTCATCCTACACCATCTCTCATGTCATTTGACACAGTTGATCATGCCCTTCCTGCGATTTTTCTTCACTTGGTCTCTGGGACACCTTTTACTCCTGGTTCTCCTCCTGCCTCACTGGCTGAGTCTTCCTCTTTTCAACCTCTAAAATTTAGCATCTAAAGGATAGCACACCCTTGTGCTCAATCTTTGGACTTCTATTCTGTGTACAATCATTCCCTGCGATCTTGACTAGGCCCACAAGCTTTTAACTAGTATCTCTGGGCTAAAGACTACAAAATTTATATCCCCAGACTTAACCTCTCCTGTGAGCTCCTGACTTGTATGTTCAACTGCCAACTCCACAAGATCTTCAGGTGACAATGGGCATCTCAGCTTAACAGGTCCAACTGAACTTTTGGGCTCCACCTTCCAAATATGCTTCTCCATGTCATGATCACCTTAAAAGACAACATCATCTACTTTTGATCATGCTTAAAACCTGGTCAGTCCTAGAATCGAGGAATCTGTTAAACTCCTTATTGTAGTATGGAGTTTCTCAACCTCCGTACAATTTAGGGCCAGATAGTTTTTTTATTGTGGTGGACAGTAAAATGTTTGGTGTGTTCTTCCAGGAGGTAGCAGGATCCACGGCCTGATGCTAGGCCCATTCAGGGTCAGTCTTCCTGCGGCTATTCCATGCGCCCCCAACATAGGGTCGGTGGTGGAGTGCTGGCATCTGATGGTAAATTTGTGCCTCATGGTTAGGCAGCCTTGGTACAAGCCTAGATGGTGCAAGTGGACGCTACCACTAGATGCCAGTACTACCCTCCCTCCCTTTGTGACAACCAAAAAATGTCTGAACAGTGACAGCACAGCGGGCACTAGGACCCTGCGCGGCGCCGCGACGGGGGGGGGCGGCGGGCGAGGAGGGGGGATCCGCTCTTTCTGCCTCTTAGAGTCGGGCTGCGGCCACTTGTGCGATCTGGGCCATACCGCGGCTGCCCGGGTCCTTTCCGCACCATGAACCGCAGGTTCACTGTCACCTCGCTGCCACCCTCGGGGACCGCCGGGACTCCTGGCCGAGAGTCCCACCGGCATTCGGCCGCTGACATCTGCCACCTCTCAGGGGAAGACGCCAAAGGTAGAGGCCGCAAGGGGGCGGGGCCTGTGGCAGTGGGGGCGGGGCGAGAGAAGGGGCGGGGCCATGTGGGCGGGCCTTCTGTTGGAAGGGGTTGGGGTCCCAGCCGAGGGCCAGAGAGGGGACTGGAGCTGAGACCTGGGGGCAATAGGGGGGAGGGATGGGAAATTTCGAGGTGGGTGGAGCCACGGGAAGATATTGGGGTCAGTGGAGAAGGGGCGGATCTTGTGATGGAGAGGACAGTGACAGTAGAGGTTGGGCTGGAGGGCACGAACGGGGCGGGGACATCCCGGGTCGGAGGCAGGATCGGAGGACAGAAGGTGGAACCCGGGAAGAGGGAGGGCCGTGTGACTAAGAGGTGGGTCCAGAGCCCATGGAAGGAGGCAGGACAAGCTCTGTTTGGGGGCAGAAGGGGGCGGGACCAGACGGGAAGGGGTTGGGCCAGGGGGATAGGGGCGGGGTCAGGGCAAGGGGGTGGGTTGAGGTTGAGTGGGAAAACGTGTCCGAGTCCCTGAGGCCAGTGTCAGTCGGTCCTTGGTGCCTGGAGGATCCTGCAGTCCTCGGCCTCCCTAGAGGCGCCGCGGACAGCGCCGGGGATCCCGGGAAGGAGATGGGAGAAACAAGTTAGTTTAGGCCCGGGCAGCCACATACTCGGAAGATCCTGTGGGGACTCCAGTCCCGACCCTCAGAGACCCCCTTAGCTCCCTCTGCTCCAGGTCCAGAAAGGTTGGGTGGAGCCAGCTCAGGAGGAATTGAGAGCATCTCCTTGGAGGGCCCAGTGCAGTGGTCTTGTAACGCAGGCTACAGACGAGAAAGGGCAGGATTCTTCTAGCCTTCGGTGAAGAATTAGCATCTTGGATGCACACACAATCTTCTCTGCAAGGGGCATTTGTCAGGGGTCCCCTCCCTGGCTCTGTGTCCCTCAGGTCTGGAAGGAAGTGGCGAGTCGGCCTGGAGTGGCCCCCGCGCCGGGAGGAGGAAGAACCTCCCGGGACGCCAGGGGTCGCTGCTGAGCCGCAGGTGAGCTCACCCTGACTCCCGCAAAACTAAGCACCCCAAACCCTAGAGGGCCCTTTCGTGGTTCCCTTGGCGAACTCCCTCATTGTATCAGCACGTAGAAACCAAACGGAGGCTTAGATTGCTACTAGATTCACTGGCTCCAGCCCGTGAACCAACGGTGCTTCTTGGATGTGGCCAGTGGGATTTCTTGGGCTCCTTTAACGATTCATCTTTCCCATAATCTCTGTCCCCTTTTGCGTTTCCACGAATGTCCTTCCCATCCTTCCAGATTTAAAGGTCAGAACCCCCGGAGCCATTCTCAGTGCCTCCTTTTGTCTTCCTAATGAGGGGGCCTCATGTCTTGACCATTGCACCTCCAAAACTCCTGCATCCAGACACCTGTCTCTTGTCACCATCACCCAGATACAAACCTCCATCATCTCTCACGTGGCCACGACTATAGCCTCCTCACTGGTTTGCCAGCCTCTAATCCTATCCTAACCGCCTTCCCCATTGCTTGTAGATAAAGGACAAACCCTTTAGTCTGTCATTCAGACTTTTTCCTCCTGGTCTACCTGTCCGGGCTCCTCTCTCAACTCCAGTAGCCTGGGAAACGCCTACGCACTCTAGGTTGCAGCTCCTTTAGCCTCTTCTCACTGCCAGGCAGAAGCAACCATTCTTTTCCCACCCATGCTCCATTACCGAGCATGTTCCAATGGGTGTCTCCTGCATCTCAAGGGCAGGGGCCATATTCTTTTTTTTTAAGATTTATTTTATTGGTTTTGACAGAGACAAAGAGAGAGAGAGAGAGAAGGGGGAGGGCCCAGAGCAGTCTCCATAGTTGCACGTCATCAGTTTTCGACATGGGTTCGTTCCACACAGGTGGGCGGGGGCCGTGCAGGGCGGGAACCAGGCTGGGGGCCTCCTGCGTGGGAGGCACACCCCAGTTCAGCATATGAGTCCGTGTGAGCCGGGGCTGGGATTCGATCCTTGGTCCCCTGTGCTGCAAAGCTGAGCGTTTAACCCACTGAGCCATCTCGGCTTTCCCCGGGGACCATATTCTTTTTCAAAAATGTGTTTTTTATTACATTAATTATATTTATTTACTTTTAATTAAAGTATAGTTGACATACAATATTATGTTGGTTTCAGGTGTACAAGATGATGATTTGTCATTTATATATCTTACAAAGTGATCACAAAGACAAGTCTAGTAACCATCTGTCACTGTACAAAGTTATTATATTATCGATGATATTTCTTATGCTGTACATTACATCTCTGTGGATTTATTTATTTTGTAACTGGAAGTTTGTACCTCTGAAACCCTCTCACTTTTTTTTACCCATTCCTCCGCCTTACTCCCCTTGGTAACCATTAGTTTGTTCTCTGTACTTGAGTCTGTTTCTGTCTTATTTTGTTTCTTCACTTTTAAAAAAGATTTTGCATATAAGTGCAATCATATGGCACTTATCTTCCTCTGTCTGACTTATTTCACTTAGCATAATACCCTCTAGATCCATCCATGTTGTCACAAGGGGCAAGATTTCATTCTTTTTTATGGCTGAGTAGAGACCGAATGCTTTCATCTGTGTGTTCTGAGTTCCAAGCCCGCAGCCTGGCAGTTAGCAGGTGCTTAGTGCTCATCAGACAGAGGGGAAGTGGCTGTAGTCTCCTGCTTCTCCTACCCCTGTCTTCTCTCCTCCCAATCCCCACCCTCGGGCCCGAGAATAAAATGTCCCCCTCTCACCTTGGCTTTCAGTTTGGGGTGTACAGGTGTGTGTGCAAACTGGGTGTGAATCTGGAAAGCCGCATGCTTGGGGCAGAGGCAGGTGTGTGTCTTTGTGTGTCTTGAGGAGCAACCCACCCACGCTGGCTCTGATCCATGCGGTGGTCAGTGAGTCAGTGCTAATGCGTGTCAGTGTAGGCCAGTGTGATGATGTGTGTATTTCTGTGTCTGTCTGGAGGGTGGAGACCCGTGTGCTGAGCTTATTGGAAGTTCCATCTTGAGAATGATTTGGGTGCCTTTGAACCTCTTAGGCCTGAGACAGTTTCCAGTACCTACTCCTTGGTAGGTCACTGCATGGGGAACTGGACAAAGGCTCCCTACGGGAACTGAACATCTGACGGTATCTCTCCCATAGCTGTTCTTGTATCAGCCCTCTGGCCTCGGGGAGGTACTGTCCCCACTTGTCCTCACCCAGGTACATAGGGAGAGATGGCAGTGTGCACAGGTGGGGAAAGACTTAGGGGAGGTTTGCAAGTCGCTTGTATGTGGGCATTATCTTTCATTCTGGACCAAGGGAGTGGAGTTTGTCCCTGAAAGTGCTTCTTGCTGACAGGGGATCAGCGATAGGTGGGGACATAACTTACAGGAGTGAAAGAAGCAAGGCAGAGGCTGAGCCGTGAACCCACTACGAAACCTGGGCTGCAGCCCCTGTGCCTCAGCTGCCTCGTCTGTAGCCCTGGTGACTTGGCTGGGTAAAAGTGCACCTGACCAGTTGTTACAACTCTGAGTTACTACCCCGTCCCTTTATACCGTTCCCTGCTGTGCCTCCGTTTCTCATGGAGGAAGACAGGGCATTAGAAAGAGCCCTGGGCCTTGGTTAAGACTAATAGGGGTTGGGATGCGTCCCTGTGAGAGGGAGGCCAAGTGCTGCTGGGGGGTGGGGCCCGGCCACAACGTAGCCCACCCACCACTCCAGCTAGGCTCTGTGTGTGGCCTTGGGCACCATGTTCCCCCGCTCTGGGCCTCAATTTCCTCATCTGCAGTATACCGACATTGAGCAGGAAACTATATGAGGGTCTTTCTAGCCATAAAGATGCTAAGATTCTTGATGATAAGGATGGAATTCCCTGCCTTCTCATACCCAAACCTCATGTTGCAGTCTCTCTGTCTATAAATCAGGGCAGATGACACTGTTATTGGTATAAGTATCTGATCTGAAGATCTCCAGTCTGTCCAAGGAGTTCTCCAGTCACCCCCTCCTCAAGCCAGGGCTCAGAGTCTCGGTGCCCAGTACCTCAGCCCAAGGTGAGCCCGGGGAGTCTCCATGGCAACACACTGGCTATGAGCGGGCTGCCGTTGCCATGGTGACGGTCTCTCTCTCGTCCCCCTCATCTCCCCTTCCCTCTTCTCAATGGACCACAGTGCACTGTCAGTCCCAGCTCTCCGGGTGGGGTGGAGGTGGAGGGTGGGGACAGGGAGAAGGGGGTCCCGATTGAGAAAGAGGGGAGATGGGCTGAATCGATAAGGGAATGAGGGCTGTTGGGGTGCCATTGTCATGGTGACAGGGCTGCAGCCTGTTAATTAAGCCCCCGGTTGCCACGGAGACGATAGTGGTTGACGTGCTCTGCGGCGAGCCTCGCGTGTGGGGCGTGCACTGGAGGATCCTGCAGTCCTCGGTGCACACTGGGCTTATCCATTCACGGCGAGGGTTTGGGGTCCGGAGGGTGTGGCCTGCAGGTTGGGGAGAGAAGGTGAGGAGGGTGAGGCTCCATGAAAGCAGAGCTGGGGGTGGGAGGGTTCGGTCGTGGCGTAATGATGTGGCCATAAGGATGGATCGGGATTGAGTCACTAGGAGGAACCCGGTGCCTGCCTCTCATGGCCACAAGACCCAGGCAGGTGGCTCCGGCCTTCTCTAAACCCCGCCTCATTCTGGTTCAGCGAATGGAGCCCCGAGCTGGAGTTTGGGGAGCTGCATTCTAGTCCCCCATCTACCACCAGTTCATCCCCAGAAGAAAATTTGCACCCCTCCGTTTCTAGACCCCAACGTCCCCATAGATGGGGAGTGGTAAAAAAATAATTTATAAAGTCTCTTCCAGTTCCCAAACCCTGATACTTAAGAGGTGGCTCCTCTGGACTTTTTTTTTCCTCTCTGAGAAGCAGAAGGTGGGAGTGGGGATCAGTTTTAGAGACTCAGAATTCAGAGCTAGGACCCTGCTCAGCTCTGCATCTTGTGTGGCTTTTCTGAGAGGGCTCCCCTAGTCCAAGATCTTTCTGGGGCTCTGGGTGGGGGTGGGTACTGAGCTGGCCACCATGTTCCTGGGGCTCAAAGCTGAGGGTTACCTCAGGTGACATTACTGGCCAAGGTCAGGCCAGCAGGGCAGGAGGTGCCTGCTATGTGTTTTCTCAAAGTCTCACTGCAGAGTGTTGGCCTGAGGCCAGAAGAGGGGCCAATCTCCTTGAGAGGTAGGGGTGTGAATCGAGGGGTTGGCTTCTCCCCTTGGGGTTGTGTCCTCACTTCCTGGGCTCCTCAGGAAGGGCTCCGTGGCATTCGTTGGAGATCCATAGAGGCAGCCCTAAGAATTTCCAGAGAGGGAAGAAGTCCCATGGATTGCGCAGCCTAACTGTTTCCTTTTACAGGTGGAGACACTGAATCCCAAGGAGAGGACCCCAGTCTTTCCCAGGGACATGCAGAGTTTGGGGGCAGAGGACGAGATGGCATCATTATCTCCCAAAACCCAGATGTCTCATGAAATAGTAACTCTGATGAAGGTGGACAGATGGGATGCCCAGGGGAGGAGGAGTCCCTCCAGCCTTCACCTGTACTCCCCACTCCTTTTTAAAGATGTATTTTTATTGTTTTTGGCAGAGGAAGAGACAGAGACAGAGAGAAGGGGGAGGGCCCAGAGCCGTCTCCATAGTTGCACGTCATCAATTTTTGACATGGTTTCATTCCACAGGGGTGGGCAGGGGAGCGCGCAGGGCTGGAACTGGGCCGGGAGCCTCCTGCATGGGCCCCCGGCAAGAACTGAGCTGGGGACACACCCCAGTTCAGCATATGGGCCTGTACAGGCCCAGGATTCGATCCTCAGACCCCAGGGCTGCAAGACGAGTGCTCAACCCGCTGAGCCATCCCAACATTCCCCACCTGTACTCCCTTGGGATCTAGGTGTCCCTCATGGAGGGGCTCAGTCCCTGAGTGCCAGGGCTCTGGTCCACAAATAAAGGGAAAATGCCCCCAGGAGAACACCCCAGACCTGCGATTGCTGGAAAAAGTCTCAGCGTTTCATTTACTTTACTCTTCCCAGGCAAGGAGGCTACTCATTTTTACTATGTTGCCTGTCTAGTGGAAAACCATAATGCTGCTGCTCCTGGCGGTACGTGTGTAGTGGAGTGCTCAGAAGTTCTTGAACCCTGGCTTACCCACCTGTTAGTGTTTTTGTTTTTTTTTAAATTTTATTGCAGCTTTAAAATTTTTATTTATTTATTGACAGAAAGAGAGAGAGAAAGAGAAAGAGAGAGAGAGAGAGAGAGAGAAACAGACAGAGAGAGAACTGAACTGGGGGCACATCCCAGTTCAGCACATGGGTCCGTATGGGCCAGGGCTGGGATTCGATCCTCCGGCTCTGGGACTGCATAGTGAGCGCTTTACCCGCTGAACCATCCCAGCTTCCCCCCACCTGTTATCATTTTAACCTCTGTCACTAATCCAAACTCATCCCCCACCCCTTTATTTTTCGGGTTTCTCTCTGGGAAAGCCAAGGAGACCACGTTTCACAGGTGTTGGACAGCTAGCTCTCAGAACCTAGGGTTCCTCCAGCGTCCACAGAACCCAATGGCAGTGACACTTTATAGGTGGGTCCCTCAGAGGCCCTTGTCAGTCAGTTGCTGACGACTCCGTGGCTGACTCAATCTGAAGCCACTGAGTGACACACGTGTAGAGGGAAACCCGAGCCGTGGGTCCTGTCCGTGGTTCTGAAAAGTCACGTCCGGTCATATGGGTGGCTTTTTAGGACCCTGGAAGGTCTTCCAGGCCCACCTTCAGTTACAAGCCAAGAAGCCACTGCAGTCCAGCACCTCTGAAGTCTGAGCACAGGAAAAGGGAGAGAACTCATCTCAGACCCAGTCCCTGTTCCTTTTTTAGTAGCCAAGAATCAGAGGTGCTGAGCAGTGTGGATCGGACCGCGTCCCGTCCCTTCTATGGGAGCCAGCGCCAGTTCACAGAAGAGGTTATATTGAGGAACAACCTAAACTGGAATAAAGCAACCTGAGTCTCGGTCCAAGTGCTGCCACTCACTGGGATTGTGTCGTAGGTAGTTATTTATCTCTCCTCTTTGGGCCTTAACATTCTCATCTGTGAAATGAAAGTTGTGCATTTAAGATGATCGATGCCATGCCTTCCAGCCCCGGAACTCTCCTGGAACTTAGAGGGCTAGTGTTGGGGGCTAGGCTGAGTCTGAATATAGTCTCCCCATAATCTGTTCTCGTTCTCACCCTTTGATGTTTAGATCTTGCAGAGACTCAAAGGGCCCAAACCTCTGATGTGCTTTCTGAGATGTCTCCCACTGGGTCCAGCCTGGATTCTAGGGGTGCTGAGGGTTCCTAGGACAAGCAAGCTTCTGCAGGACCTGTGTCAGGGGTGAGGGCAGAACACTCACAACATGCCAGCCCTGGGATCCTCAGAAAAGCAATCCTGGATTAGGGGATTAGACACTCCCTTGCCCGGGAGAAAATCTGTTCCCAAACTGACAGGCGGCCTCGTCCTCCCCTCCCCCACTCTGTCCCTGGCGCGGGTCTGTGGCCTGCCCTCTCTAGAGGCTGCGCCATCCCCAGTGGGAGTCAGGGCTCCTTGGAACCTCACGGCTGCCTTCCTCTCCTCTTCAACGCGTCTCCTTCATTCCACAGTCAGAGGGTCCCTGTCTGTGGACTCCAGGGATTTGCCTTGGGGGTGAGAAGCTCAGTCTAAGCCCAGTGGGAGGGTTCACTGCGCCTCCTCAGGCTCCATTCCTCCCATTGTAAGACCGGATGAGCCAGCCCGGTGATCGTGAACGCCCCCGGGGCAGCACAGTGTCCCAGGTAAGCGCTCCGGCCTCGACACACCCCTAGCTTCAGCCTCCTGAATGGGGAGAAGGGAGACAGTCTGGTTCCCCGCTCCTCTTCAGGGCTGGCCTCGCTGCTTTGCAGACAGACTCGCCAGGGACCCATATTCCCTGACGCTCCACCCCTGCTATCTCAGTTCCCCTCATCTTCCCCCCTGGGGGGTCACCCCAGACCCCCAGCCAGGCAGCCGCCGCGGGGCCGCCTCTCGGTGGCCGCGACCTAGTTCGCTGCCGTTATTTTTAGGGCGCGGGATGGCACCTGCCCACGTGCCGGCCCCGCCTGCGCCGGAGAGTGGGGCGGGGGGTGGACGGGCGGAGCTGCGGCGGCCCCGGGGACGCGAGGCCCCCGCCCCCCGCCCCCCGCAGCACCCCCCGTGTCCCACCCGTGCCCGTCCTCGGTTTCAGCGCGAGGCGGACGCCAGGCGCGCGCCCCCCGCCTCTGTCCCCTCCCGCTCCTCCTGGCGCGCTGCCCCCACCCCCAAAGCCCGCCAGTGGCTCACGCCTCCTGCATACGGGATGAGGTGAGCAGCGCCGCGGCGGAGAGGGGGCGCGCGCGGGGGTGAGCGTGTGCGCCGGGCGGGCGGGCACTGCAGCTCCTGCCTCCGTGGAACGGAGAGCGAGAGCGAGCGAGAGCGCGGAGAAGGCGGGCCGAGGGGCGCAGCCATCCCGGCCGGCTCCGCGCCGCCACCATGCTCAACAACCTGACGGACTGTGAGGACGGCGACGGGGGCGCCAACCCCGGTAAGCAGCGGCCCGGGGCGGCGAGGAGAGCAGGCGGGCGGGGGCCGCGTCCTTCAGCGGGGAGGCTGGGACGGCGCCGGCGGGGGCGCCGCGGCGGCCCGGAGCCCGGCTCCGCGGGAATGCGCCAGGCGCTGTCCGAGGTGCTGGAATGCGCCGCGCCCCGGGCCGGGCTGGGGGCCGAGGGCGCGCCGCCACCCACAGCCCGCAGGGCAGACGAGGCTGAAGCAAGCGGGGGAGGCGGTGGGAAGGGGATGGACGCGCTAGAAGGGGCTGACGTGGAGCTCGACGGGCGGAAGGAGGGCTTCGTCCCCGGACAAGGACCCCGGCGTCCTGGCGCGGCGCGCTGACCCGGGGTTGGGCGGCGGTGGGGACGGGGGCGCAGTCTGCTGCAGTCTTTCTCTCTGAGGCGCCCCACGGAAACGTGGGGGAGAGGCCCCCAGGAGCAGCTGGAGCCGGATGGCGGCCCCGGGCCCGGCTGCGGTGGCTCCTGACGAGGACACTTGGTGCAATCCGGGCCCCCTCCCCCAGAGCCGCCCGAGGTCCGACCTGAGACCGAGGCGTAGCTCCCCCCAGGGACTGCCCGCGCTACTTTGCGGAATCTCCCTCTCCTCGCATCCCCGGGGGTTTCTGGTCGGGACAGGTAGCAAGATCACCCTCTTTCCTGCCCCCTTTCCCCTTTCTCTCGGCACCCTGGGCGGGCAGGGAGGCTTCCAGGGCGGGGCACGGGGGAGTCTCCCTGGTCAGCGCTGCTGGCCTCCCCAGGAAGGCCTCGGGAGTGGGGTTCCAGCAGCCGAGTCCCCGGCACCGCGGCGCGGACACTGCGGACGCGCTGCGGTGGGCGCGGAGACTCGCTGGGAGCCCAGGGGCTTGGAGCGAGTCCTCTCGCGGCTCCGGCTCTCCCCCGCCCTCCTCCGCGGGCTTCGGGGCCAGCCACCCCCTCGGGCTCCCAGGCCCCCCGCCGCCCCCCAGCGGCCTCAGCCATCCGTCACGGCTGCCAGCCGCCCCCACCCCCCAGCCTCCCGGGCGTCGCGTCCCTGGCGCACTAGCGCGCCTCCCGCCCCGGCTGTGTGCGCTCCTCGCCTTCAAACGCTCCCCTGAGACTCCAGCAGACCTCCCCAGGGCACGGCCGAAAGTTCCCCAGGGCTGGGAGAGCGGGGGCTTCCAGGGCTGGCAGCCTCGACTTGAAGTCCCCCCGGGATCCGGGATCCGAGGCAGAGCCAAGTGGCCTCTTGGGAAGGCTGTGGACACTGGGGTCCCCCGGTCCTTTGTCTGCGATCCCCTCTTCCTCCCCGGGGCTGAGTGGTATGCAGGGGTCTTGCGTCCCCGCTGGCCAGCTCACCTGTCTCCCCAGTAACACCGGGGTTGCCTCACCGGGCAGCCGCCCCGCTCCCCAGCAGGCTTAGGCTGCGGGGGAAGGGGTTTGGCTCGGTAGAGTCTGCGGCAGCACCAGGCATCCCAACGCGGTGCCCAGGGAAGGCCGGGGACTCATGTCCATCTGGAGTCCCCTGTGGATGCTTCCACTCTGAAAACAAGGGCTCAACCTGAGTGGTAATCGCTCTGCTCCCCCAGACAAGGGGTAGGGTGCAACCCTCTGGACCCCCGCTTTCTGCACCCTGATGTTGGCGCCTTGCTGGGCCTTGGGGTGGTTTCCATGTGGTCTCAGGAGGCCTAGAAAAGTGTCATCTTTGCGTCTGGAGCCAGAGTCAACTAGGAACTCCCTTCAGTCCTATCCCCCTCCCCACTAGTTTCTAGCCTCTGAGTGCAGCGAGCCCACCGGAGACCCGCTCTCTGTCGTGCCCAGGACCTGGAACTAGAGGGGCCAGGACCTGGCTCAGGCATTTTGGGTCCCAGAGACAGAAGGCCTCCCAGTGGCAATTGCAGATGGTGGTTAGGGGCTGGAGAGACCCCACGGGCTTGAGGGGCGAGGGCCCACCAGACAGCAGCGCCTAGCGTTTCTGATTCTAAGTTCTTCCGGGGTGTGTGGGTGGGGGGCCTGTGAGCTGCCCTCAGGGAGGTGGGAACGGCTCCCCTGCACTAAAGAGCAACCCAAGGATATTCTCCCTGGCGCCCAGGCCCCCTTCCCCCTGAGGTCTGCCGCCCTCCGTCACGACCCCGATCTGCTTGGGGATTCCCCCGGGCCCGGCCCCAGGCCCCCGGGGGCGGCTCCGTAGCCTGCGCTGCTCGCCTGTTTGCTTCCCCGGGGCTCTGGCCGCCGCAGCGTAATTGAAAGCCGATTCGGGCCCAGGGCGCCCCAGGGGCGGGGGCGGGGAGGTTGCGCGCGCCCCTCGGCGCTCCCCCATCACCCCGGCTCCCGGCCCCGGGGAACCGGAGCGAGCTCCCCCCCAACTGCGCGTTTGAAAACCCGTGAAGCTCATCCGTCCGCCCCGCCCTTCCCCACACGGTGCGCCCGGCCGGCGTTCCAGGGCGGGGACGGCACCGGGGGCCTGGCGTCCCGTCCCGGAGCAAGCCGCCCGGGCCGCCCCCTCCGCGGCCCCCGTGCGCTGGCCGCGGTCCCGCCGAGTCTGGCTCCGCGCGGCGCGCCGCGTTACATAAGCGGCTGCGGGCGCGTGGCCGTCTGTGCGCTGCGCTCTCGGCCCGCGCGGTCGCCTTGGAGACGGGCCCCGGGCTACCGAGTTGCGGGGTCTCCAAGCCAGGACGCCCCCCTTCTGTCCCGCAGGCGCCGCGGGCCCCCACGAAGGAGGAGGGGTGAGGGAGGGGGCGTGAGAGGCAGAGAGGAGGTGCTTTCGTGTCTGGTTGTCTTGACCCTGAGAGCGGATCCCCCGGGGAGAGGGGCCCCTGAATCTCGCGGCTGGGGGGGGGGGGAGAGCTGTGGTGTGAGAAGCCCGAGCTGGGTGGGCGCATCACGTTTCTTATTAATAATCGTAATTGTAATAGTGGCAGCAATAGCTACCCATGTGCCAGGCATACCCCACAGGCATCATTTGCTTAATCCCCACAACAGCCCTATCAGGTGAGCGCGAATGGAAGCAAAGGAGGAAACTGAGGCTCAGGCTTAAGGGACTTGCCCAACCTGTGAACACAGACAGTGAATCTGGGGCTGGAACCGAAATCTGGACTGCAGTGTTTTTTCTTAACCATTAAGAAATTTGTTCTCATCTCACCCCCTTCTCATTCCCCAGTTCCTCAGGTGAGAAAAGGAGACATCTTGTCAGCATTTTAAAAGGAAGAACCCACCTCCCCTTTATTTCTCCGGTAGTCTGGCCCCTGGCAGCTCTTCTGAGACCTGGGGGTCAGGCAGGAAGCCTGGGGGAATTTACTTCCAACCACGTTTTCCTGAGCACCTATTACGGTTAGGTTAAGGCTTCCATTGAGAGGGCGGGTCTGCTCTTCCCAGGAACTCCCATATGTGAGGAGAAGAAAGAGCAGGTGCAGGTCCCCAGACAGGATGGATGAGGTGGCGGTGGTGGCAGGAGACAGCGGGTGGTGGGTCTCCTGTGAGCAGGGAGGCCTCACCTGTTACAGGTTTGAGTCAGGATGCGGTTGGCTTTCTAACCGGCCATGCTCTGGTTGGGAGACTAAGGAAAGTTTCCAGGAGGCAGGGAGAAGGATGGGGAGGATTGGGACAAACGGAGCGAGAGAACGGCAGACGAGAAGATAGGCACGGAATGGAGACCACATAGGCCGTCAGCTGCTCTTGGGATGTGGTCCCTGGGGAGTTTCTGCAGGGTGCAGACGGGCATCTACTCCTGGGACTGAGCCCTGGCACTGAGCAAGGGTGATGGCTGCAGCTAAGGGAATGTGCCTATTGGGGACCCTGATGTCTCTTGACGGGACCGTCTCCTTGATGCCCAAGAGACTTTCCCCTCGGGTGATCTCATCCAAGCACGTGGTTTCACACGTGTCTTGCACACCTTTTTGTGGGTTACCCCCATCTCCTTCTCCTGCCCAGCCTTTCTTCTGGGTTTCAGACTGACGTGCGTATCCAAGTGGTTTCTGGACTTATTCAGTTGAGTGTCCTACAGTGTTACACTCAATTTCAGCACCTTCCCCACCCCTAATCCTGCTTTCCCATTTATTAAATTGCATCATGACTGACCCATTTATCCATGCTAGAGATCCCAGGCATTATTCTAGATTTCTCCGTTCTCCGCCCCCAAACATCTGGCATAGAAATAGGTGCCAGTAATTCTTGGGTCTGTCTGGATCATCGTCAGCCTTTGCCTGGATGACCGAGAGACCCAAACGAGCTTCTGCAGGCTTCAGCCGAAGGCCAGCGTGAACACACAGGTCAGGTCAGGGCATTCCTCTGCCTGAAACTCTTCAGTGGCTTCCCATTGTCGTCTGGATGAGGCCCAAACTCTTCAAGATGGCCTGTTAATTGTGTAGGGAGCCAGCCCACCCTTAGCTGCCCACGCTCATCTTTTCACGTGCTACTCCCCACCCGCAGGCCCCCAGCCCCTTTCGCACACTCCCGCCAGATCGAACTTCTTCCGGGCTCTCACCTCTGGGCCACCGGACATGCTGTTCTGTCTGCCTGGAACACCCTCCCGCCTCCCTCCCAGTCTAGCTCTTACTCATTCTCAGTTCTCAGCGGACACGTCACTTCCTCTGGGAAGCCTTCCGTGACCTCCCCGGCTGGGCTGACTGCCTCTCCTCTCTGTCCACAGTCCTGCATTGTCTCCTAGCACAGAACTTACCACCTGGCTGGGGAATTCTGGTGATTGATTCATGTCTCCTGCCCTTGGGTTCCCTGAGGGCAGGGATGGGGTCTCATTCGGGGTTTTAGCCCCACTCCCTCCTGGTGCCAATATGGGCACAGGGCAGACATTCAGCAAATACATGCTGGCTGGAGATGGATAAGGGACATAGGAAGTGCCGAAGGAGGTCACTTTTCTGAGAGATGAGCATCCTTGGGGCCTCCGCCTGTAGTGTTCTCTGCCTTCCCCGTGGGCAAGAGCATGGTTCCACCACGGAAATACCAGGGTGGGCCCAGTTATGGTCAAGGAGGGGACCCCGGAGAGTCTAGGGTGCCCTGGTGACTAGTGCAGGACCCCCGTGAGCACACATTCGTTAGCTACCTACCTAGTACGTGCCAAGGAGTGCACTAGGCTCCTTGCACACGCCGTCCACTGAAATTCTGCAAGGGAGTTAGCATTCGCCCCCCCTTTCCCGTTTGGAAGCCGAGGTTCAGAGAGTTCAAGTGGCCCCACAGCCGATCGGCTATGGGACATGGGGGACGGCCACTTGGCGCCAGGCCGCTGACTCCTCTGCCTTCTCAGGTGATGGCAACCCCAAGGAGAGCAGTCCCTTCATCAACAGCACCGATGCGGAGAAGGGGAAGGAGTACGAGGGCAAGAACATGGCCCTGTTCGAGGTGGGTTGCTGGGGTGTTGGGTTCCACCCCCAGCTCACCTCCCTCCTCAGGAGCAGCGCTGGCCTCTCCACCTCTCCTCAGGACCACCTTCTTCCCCGCGCCTCCCCCACCTCTCCTCCCCCTTCCCCTGCTGCCCCCTCCCCCTCCTCCGGTCCTCCCCACCGTCCTCCCTTGTCTGTCCCTCCTCCTTCCTCACCTCATCCCCACCTCAGTGGTTGGCCTTCCTTGTCTCCATAGCTCTGGGCCTCCCGCCATGTAGCTCAGCCCCCTGCCCCGGGCCCCAGCGCCCTAACACGGCCCCCTCCCTCTGCAGGAGGAGATGGATACCAGCCCCATGGTGTCCTCCCTGCTCAGTGGCCTGGCCAACTACACCAACCTGCCCCAGGGAAGTAGGGAGCACGAAGAGGCGGAAAACAACGAGGGTGGAAAGAAGAAGCCGGTGCAGGTGAGGGCCTGGGGGGAGGGGCGAGGGGAGGGCAGATGGAAGGGATGAGGGATGGGGGGAATGGATTCTGATGGAAGGAGGGATGATGCAGGCAGGGGGATAGGAGCTGGGCCCGAGGACGGAAGGGAGGACGGAGGGGCTGGTGGGAAGGACAGGTTGTGGAGGCGTGAAGACTGGGAGAGGCGGTGGAGGGGAGGAAGGAAGCGGGGAAGAGCCCCAGGGAAGAGGGGTGGAGGGATGAGGCTGGAGAGCAGGAGTGGGGGGAGGAGGAGAGGGTGGTGGGGTTGCTCGTGAGGGGCGGTGGATGCTCACGCTGGCCTCCCCGGCAGGCCCCGCGCATGGGCACCTTTATGGGCGTGTACCTGCCGTGCCTGCAGAACATCTTTGGTGTCATCCTCTTCCTGCGACTCACGTGGGTGGTGGGCATTGCAGGCATCATGGAGTCCTTCTGCATGGTCTTCATCTGCTGCTCCTGTGTGAGTGACACCCGCCCCTCTCCCGCCCCCTGACAGCTGAGCAGGGCCCTGGGGTGGGCGGCCGAGGGGGAAGCATGAGACCTCAGCTTTTTATAGGAACTACTGCGTAGAGTCTTGGGGAGTGAGTTAGATCTGACTGGTCCTTCCTCACAGGCTGGTCCCTGAGGGCCACTAACCAGGTTTCACCTGTGTGTGCGTGTGTAAGTGTAATTGCACACATAATGAAGATTCATTGATGAAAAAGGTAGGCGTAGAGCAAGACATCACATTCACTTGTCATCCCGCCACGCTGATCACTGTGGTAGGTCCGGACACAAAGCTGGGAGGATGGGTCACAAGGAGCTTGGTGACGGAGTTCTTCCCGTCCTCTCTAAACATCAAATGCTCACGGGGCACCTGCTTCTCGTCACACGCGCCCTTCTCCACGCGTGACCCAGGAGCCAGCGCTGTGCGTGAAGCAGCCGGTGCCGAGGCCCGCACCCGACTTTGTAACCGAAGAAACCGAGGCGTAGGGAGCGCAGTGACTTGTCTCAGGCCGGCCAGCGGCTGAGGGCCCGGCTCTGCCGCCACGGCTGTGCCGTGTCCGTGTGCGTGGTGAATAAGAGCTTTTACTGTCAAGAAGGACTTGGCAGGAGTGGAAGCTGGACCAAGACCAGAGAGAAACTCAGCGGAAGAGGACTTGTGGGTTTGGCGGGTGTTTATGGGGCGTCAGGTTTGGCCCCCACCCAGGTCACTGTGGCCCCTACCTCAGCCGCCACGCTGATGCTCTTGTCTCCTCACAGACGATGCTCACAGCCATCTCGATGAGTGCGATTGCCACCAATGGTGTTGTACCTGGTATGTGACCGGGGCTTCTTGGAGGGGCTGGGGCCCGGATGATCCGGAGGGTGGCCTGGCGAGTTGGAAAGAGGGACGATGGCGTTGGGGGCCCACAGAGAGGCAACATTGCAGAGCTGGGAGCTGGGCTGGGATGTTGTGAGGCAGGTGGGGACAGCTGTGTGGAAGGGAGGCGAGGGAGGCGGTTGATGGTGTCAGGCAGGGCAATGAAGACCTCCCTTTGTGGAGACTCTCCTCTTCGTCTTCCTACTTTCTGAGCTGTGGCCTCCTTAGAGGGGGAATTAGCAACATGGTAATCAGTTCTGCAAAATCCACTCAGAGTGGCTAGCTGGGTGTCCCATCCGTCCTAGAGCTGCAGCCACGAGGCCCAGAGTGACCCCCTACCCACCTCTGTCCCTGAGCCCCCCTCACCTCCAATGGCAGCCCAGGGCTCCTTGAACCTCTCACTGATACTAGGTTCTTTCTGCAGCTGGCGGCTCCTACTACATGATTTCCAGGTCCCTGGGCCCAGAGTTCGGGGGTGCTGTGGGCCTCTGCTTCTACCTGGGCACCACCTTTGCGGGGGCCATGTACATTCTGGGCACCATCGAAATCCTGCTGGTGAGAGGGGCTGAGGAGGCGGGACGGGGTCCTGGGCTGTCAGTCAGCGAGTCAGTGCTCCCCGGACACCTCCCACCGGCCACTCAGCAAGGCCAAAGGGAAGTCAGATGTGGGTCTAGCTTGAAAGCGTTCAGTCTAGTTGGGGAGACAAGACGTGATAATTATGCAACACAAACAGCTGCCGTTTATCGGGCACCCACTGTGCTCGCAGCAGAGAGCCAAGTGCTTTATAGTCATGATCTTGAATCCTCCTGAGGCTTAAGTATTATTATGCCCATTTTACAAATGAGAAGCTCAGACAGCCAAAACGAGTTGTTCAAGGTCACTCAGCTACCAAGTGGCTGAGGTAGGTTGATAAGAGTAAAATTCTGGTAGAATTAATAATAGCGATGCCACGCAATAGCTATCATTTTGTGACTGCTGACCGCATTCCAGGGACTATGCTAAGTACTCTGTGCATGTGAATGGTAGAGGGCTGAGGGCTGGCAGATTCCTATGAGGGAGCCCAGGAGTAGTGACTGATGAGAAGGTCAGGTGGCTGCTGACTTGGGTCTCTATTCTTCCTCCCCCCCCAGGAGGAGGTGGGAGCTGGAGACGGTTCTGTGGGCTATTTCCCAAGCCTCTCCTCTATCCAGGCCCCGTGGCCTGCAATGTGTCATTTTATTTTGTCCTCAACTCTCCCACGAGTTAGTAGATGTCCCTATTTTGCAGACGAGGAAAGCAAGGCTCAGAAAATTTAAGGAAGGGGTGCGAACCTGTCTATTTCTGACCCCCAAACCAGTGCCTGTCCACTCTACACCCCTGCCTTGGAGAACGAGGTCTAAAAGGTGTCAGGAGAGCTTCTGGTTTTGGGGCAGAATGGAGGAATACAAGGACAGGGACAAAATGGGAATAAAAGACCCAGCTTATGAGAGAATAATAATACACCCATGACCTTTACAAAGCTAAACAATTTAAAAATTATTATAAGAGCAATTCTGCCCTTTGCATAACATTGGAAACATGTCAAAAAATGTAAAAAAGGAAATAACAGTCACCCAATGAAAATAGTTAAATTTTGGTGTATTTCCTTCTAGTTTTTTGTTTTTCCATATATTGTATTCAGTCTTTGTAAAATAGAACTGTAAAGATTTCCCTAAATTACTCAAAAGTCTCTTTGTAACTATAATTTACAAATGAAAAGAACTTTTCTAAGAATATCAACATTAATATTGAGAAGATAAATTATAGAAAATACCAATATGTGAAAAACAATAAAGATTATCCACACTTTTATGTATCTACACACAGAAAGACATCATTATGCATATATATGTGTATGTTTACACTTAAGTACACACATATTTATAGAAATGAGATCACAAGACATATTTTTAAAAAACCTAATGTTTTTACCTAATATGACATGGATAACTTTTTGAGTCAGTTCATATAAATCCATTTATCCTTTTCAATAGCTCCATAGTCTATATAGAAACATCATAATTTATTTACTCAGTCCTCTAATGATGAATATCTAATTTATTTCCATCTTTCTATTAGAAATAATAAAAACAATAAGTAATCATTAAGAAGTACACTTGAACAAAAATAATAGAAATGAAAAAATTGATCCCAACATCTTTGTAATATCTTTTTCATTTTATTTATTTTATTTTTAAATTTATTTTTTATTTTTCTTATTGTTAAATTTATTGGGGTGACACTGGTTGAAGTAAAATCCTATGTAATAGCTGTATGATAGTCCTCGCAGGATAGACCATGATTTCCTTAACTAGTCCCCTGTCATTGGATGTCATATCCTTGGGTGTTATTTCTAGCCTTGCACTACTGTAAATTGGCTGTGACCAGTAGTTTCTCTCCAAAGCCCCGCTTGCCCTTCAGGTTCCGTCTTTGGGGGTGATTCTCAGCGGGTTCTTACTGGGGTTACTCGCCCAATCTGCTCACCCTTTCCCACAGGCGTACCTCTTCCCAGCCATGGCCATTTTTAAGGCAGAAGACGCCAGTGGGGAGGCCGCAGCCATGCTGAACAATATGCGTGTGTATGGCACCTGTGTGCTCACCTGCATGGCCACCGTGGTATTTGTGGGTGTCAAGTATGTCAACAAGTTTGCTCTGGTCTTCCTGGGGTGTGTCATCCTCTCCATCCTGGCCATCTATGCTGGGGTCATCAAATCTGCCTTCGACCCGCCCAACTTCCCGTAAGTGCTGCTGCTCCGAGCCCGGGGCCTCGGCCTCCCCCTCCCCCGCCCAGCTCCAGGGTCTGCCCACCGGTCTCTGCCGCGCTCCCTCCCCTTCTCTCAGCATCAGAGTGGCTGCAACATCCCTTGGGAGGAAAGTCTCTCCTGGTTTGGGGGCAATCTCTTCAGGGAAGGAAAACATTTCTGGGAGTGGCCACATTTCCCTGTGAGGTCAACTGCTTCCTGGTGGGGTGGACCAAGGAAGAGCCAGGCGAAAGGATTGCTAGATGAACACTCTTCTTGTGTTAGGGAAATATTTTGGGGTTGTGGGCAACCTTCTGGAATGAGATAACCACTTAATGTGAAGCAACTTCTCTCTGATAAGAAAGGACACAGAAGAGAATGCGACAGCTCCCTGTTGGGCCTGCCTCTCCCCTGCGACACATACCCGTCCACGGAGACTTCTGTCCACGGTGCTGAAGCAGCGTTGCCCCAGAGCGCTGGGTCTCTGCTGTGGCTAAATATTTGAACCACTTAGGGGAGCTTTGGGAGAAAAACAAAACAAAACAAAAATGGGAATCCCGCCCTTTCTGGACTCCATCCCGGTTAAACCAGAATTGCGGGACCCGGGGCCCTGGCCTCTGTGTGTTTTTCGGGCTCCCCTGGTGGTTGTATTGTGAGGCCAGAGCCAGGTGAGGCCCCTCCAGCTTCCTCCCTTGTTTCTCTCCCTAGGATCTGCCTCCTGGGGAACCGCACTCTGTCCCGCCATGGCTTTGATGTGTGTGCCAAGCTGGCGTGGGAAGCCAACGAGACGGTGACCACACAGCTCTGGGGCCTGTTCTGTTCCTCTCGCTTTCTCAATGCCACCTGTGATGAGTACTTCACCCGAAACAACGTCACGGAGATCCAGGGCATCCCTGGCGCTGCCAGCGGCCTCATCAAAGGTCTGGGGGCGGGAAGAGGGCTGGTGACCTGGCAGCGCCGCAGGAGTTGCGGGTTAAACAGTCAAGGTTAAGGCGCTCTACTCAGTCAAATTCAATCAGCCTTCGTTGATCACTGGGCCATGTTCTGTTCTTGGGAGGGGTAGAGATGAGAGGGAGCCCTCGAGTATCTTCTCACCTGATAGGAAAGGAAGTCGTCAGTTTAACAAGCACCTACTATGTGCCTGGCACTGTGATAAGCACAGAATACAACATAAACAAGACTCCTTGGTCTCAAGGCGTCTAACGGCAGACATGGAGTATTAGCAGATAAATTACGATGTATGTAGATGCTCATTCAATGAACAGAGACCTCCTAGGAGAGGGGTTGGTCGTGTGTAGCAGGAGGCGAGACAAAGCTTCCTGGACTCATCTGAGGGAGCTGGTGAAGGACAAATAGGAGGTTTTCAATTATAGTAAGGGAATAAAACTGTTATGGGCAGAAGAACAGCTTGCCTAAAAGCATGTAGACATGGGGGTGACAATTGGGTCCTTCCGACCACAGGTCATTTGGAATGACTGGGACATAAAGAGCAAAGGAAGTGGGGCAAGAACTGCCGGTGGGGAGGCAGGCATGAGCCAGACTGGGGTGGGCCTGGGGAGCCACGCGAAAGAGTTCGGACGGTGCCCTGGGGGCAGTGAGGAGCCCCCAAAGGCTTTTGAGTAAGTGAGGCCCCGGGCAGTTTGTCACGTCTGAAGGGTTAATGTGGATGCGCTAAAATGGGGAGAGAACAGAGTCAGGGATCCAGGAGGAGTCCAAAGCTGAGTCCAGGCGAGAGATCGTGGTTTTTCGATTTCGAGAGATGGAGATGTCAGCGGGAACGGAGCAGTGTTCTCCGCCAGGGCTGTTTGGCCCACAGGAGACACGGGACAATGTCTGGAGACAGTTTGGGGTTTTGGTTGTCACACTGGGGGCGGGTATTACTGGAACCTAGTGTGTAGAGCCCAGGATGTTGCTACATGTCGTACAAAACTATAGGACACCCCTTTACAACAAAGACTCACCTGGCTCCCAAAGTCAACAGCGTTACAGCACAAGGACCCTGGAAAGGAGAGAAGTGGCACATTTGAGAAATATTTAGGAGTGAGGGACGGAAATTAGAGACGGGTTTGAATGGGGATGAGGAAAGGGAGCAGCGCAGGGCGATGTCGAGGTGTCTGAATTGATGGTGGTGCCATTTACCAAGATAAGGAATTCAAGAACGGAGCTGGCTGGGGGCAAGGGGGGTGAAATACGTTTGGGACATTGAGCCCATCTGAGACAGGGATGTCTGTTCCGTAAACCGGGCTAGTTGAGGGCAAGTGCCAAATCTGACTCACGTGCAAAGCCCCTGCATGTGGCCTGGCCCGAAGCAGGAGCTTAGAAATGTCAGTGGAAATAAAAGAGAGCCAAGTCCTGGGGGCAAGGAGAGGGTGACCTTGACCCTTCTTCCTGTTGCCTCTTGGTGCCAGAGTTCTGGAACCCTGACTTCTGGTCTTTCCTGAATGTTCTGTCTCCACTGCAGAGAACCTCTGGAGCTCCTACCTGACCAAGGGCGTGATTGTGGAGAGGCGGGGGATGTCCTCAGAGGGGCTGGCAGAAGGCACCCCTGTCGACATGGACCACCCCTATGTCTTCAGTGACATGACCTCCTACTTCACTCTGCTGGTTGGCATCTACTTCCCCTCGGTCACAGGTAAAGGGGAGAGCAGAGAAGGCGGACCTGCCTGGGACTGGCTGGGTAGGAGAAGTCACAGATGATGTGGGGAATGTCTTAGTCCAACAACCCACCACACAGACAAGAGCCCACAATTCAGTTCCCATTAAAGCCAAGTAACACGCCCAGGTGCTCACACAAACCCAGATGCTGAGCCCTGAGCCCGGGCTTCCTGTCCCCATGGCCGGCGTCCCCTCTCCCAGTCTGTCTGGTCACCGGTGGCTCCTGTCCCCATTGTGGGTGTCCCCTCTCCCAGTCTGTCTGGTCGCCGGTGGCTCCTGTCCCCATTGTGGGTGTCCCCTCTCCCAGTCTGTCTGGTCGCCGGCGGCTCCTGTCCCCATTGTGGATGTCCCCTCTCCCAGTCTGTCTGGCCGCCGGCGGCTCCTGTCCAGCTGCTCTGTTCACAGGGATCATGGCTGGTTCTAACCGCTCTGGGGACCTGCGGGATGCCCAGAAGTCCATTCCCACCGGCACCATCTTGGCCATCGCCACCACGTCCGCTGTCTGTATCCTGCACTGCTGGGCTGGGGGCACCACGGGCGGGGGAGGGGCGGCTGCTGCCCCACCTGCCGGCTCAGGTGTGCTGGGGAATTCTCCTTCATCCTTGGCTGCAGACATCAGCTCGGTGGTTCTGTTTGGGGCCTGCATTGAGGGCGTCGTCCTGCGGGACAAGTATGTAAGGGAAGGGGGCCCATCCTGTTCTGGGGGGTGGAGTGCTGAGCCTGCGCAAAGGGCCTTGTGGGAGGGAGGCCACAGGGAGTGGCTGCCAGCTCGCCTTCTCAGGGTCTAGTTCATCTTGCCCGTGTCAGGCCAGCGCAAGCAGCTTGAATGGGGGTCTCATGTCCGTCAGGACAGGAACACTCCCCCCCCCGCCCCCACTAAACTCTATGAATTCATTCAGTATTTCTTGGTTGTGTCCAGGTTGTGGGGGGAGCGAAGATAAAGAACCCATGACTTCTGTCCTGAAGAAGCTCCTTAGGGATGGTAACGGGACTTGTCAACTGCCTTGAAATGCAGGGCAGGAGGGGCCGTGGGAAAACCAAGCACGTGGGCTCTGGGGGCAGGAGGCTGCCACCCTGGCCTGGGAGGGTGGCGGGGAGCAGGGCTGAGCTGCAGCTGCTTCCTCACCTCTTCTCGCCTGTCCCTCCCACTCGCGGGGTTGAGTAGAGATTACTCAGGTGGTGGCTAGGAGTGGGGAGGGCATTCCGGGAACAGCGGGGACAAAAGTGCAGGAGCGACACAGGTGTGTGTGTGTTTGCTTGCACACACAGGTGCCTATAGCTACAAGCAGTTTCTGGAGCACACACTTCTGACAGGCGTGTGCATATACAACCAGGAGGGTGAAGTAGGAGGACCTATCCCAGAAGTCAGTTTCCACAGTCCCAAGGTGGGGGCTGGAGCCGATCCTGGGGGTCTGACTTGCGGTACCAGGAAATTGGAGCTTTATTTTATTTTATTTTTAAAAAAATGGGTGAAACCCTGGAGGGTTTTGAGCAGAGGAATGACCTGGCCAAATGGATGATTTGCGCATATTCCATCTATTAGCTTTTAGGGCAACTTAACCTCTACTGATGTCATTTTGTGTTGTCAGAGGCCTCCCACGAGAAGGCAAGGGCTTCAGCAGCCATCCATACGACCCCTCCTGCTGTCACTGAAGTCCGCTAGCTATGGCCACGGGGCTCTCTCTGCCTACTGAGGCAGCGTCTTCCAGGGGAAGACACTGTCACGGCTCCGACATGCTTTTCTCTGATTCTCACACTGTAGGATGAGGCCAGAATCCCCATTTTTCAGATGGAGACACTGAGGTTCTAACAGGTTAAGCGATTTGCCCCAGACGACATCATACCACACAGCTGACCATAGACTAATCACTAGCACTACCGTGTTCCAGGCACTGTGCTAAGCGTGTGTTCTCTCCTTTTATCCTCTCATCGCTGGTTTGAGATGGGCTTATACTTATAATGACACTCGTCTTACAGCGGCAGAAGCTGAGGCAAGGGGAGGTTAAATGACTTGCCCAAGGTCACACAGACAGAATGTGCCCAGCACATTAGGGGCTTTGTGTCCCCCTCCATGCCCCCAGAGCCTAGCTCTATGGTAGGCAGATGGCGGGTCCTGAGGCTGGTATGGAAGACCTGCCCTGGGAGTCCAGGTGGCGTTGCTCACCCGGCATCTCCTCTCCCTTTTGCCGCTTCATTCCAGATTTGGCGAAGCTGTGAACGGCAACCTGGTGGTGGGCACCCTGGCCTGGCCATCCCCCTGGGTCATTGTCATCGGGTCCTTCTTCTCCACCTGTGGGGCTGGGCTGCAGAGCCTCACGGGGGCTCCGCGCCTGCTGCAGGCCATCTCTCGGGATGGCATAGTGCCCTTCCTGCAGGTCAGTGTGTGTGGGGGTGAGCAGAGCGCCCCCTACAGCAGCCAGGGCCCTGCCCCAAGAGGTCACACAGAGAGCCAGGGCCACTGCAAGCCTCGAGCTGCCTCCGGGGCCCCTCTGCTCTGTGCTGCCTCTAAGAAGGATGGGTGTACCTTATTTGGGATCTGGCCCCTGGCCAGTGCCATTGCTTTAGGCAGAGTTGTCTGCTCTTGGGGGGAAATAAATGGCCCTCCTTTGGTCTAATGATCAGGCAGGAACTGAAGGAGGCAGCCAAAGGGCAAGAAAGGAGCAGCTCTCTCCATGGTGCTTAAAAAAAAAAAAAAAAGATTTATGGCACACAGTCATGGCCTTGCTGGCCGCCTGTAGTTGCTCTCCCATCTGTCCCTTCTTTACTCCTTAAGGGATCATTTGAACTTCATTGTGAGGGGGTACCAAGGTCAGGGCGGGTGAGTTACAGCAGAAGCCTGGTAGTCCCTTAGGTACCACTAAAGATGAGAAATACAGCATCCTCTCCCAACCTCCTCGTGGGCTAGGGGACCCCTACCTCCACTGCCATGGCCCCCAAGACTGGAGGAGACACAAGAAGTCCATGGGGTCCCGGGCCCTGCCCCACAGAACCACCCCAATGGTTGCTCTGTCCACAGGTCTTTGGCCACGGCAAAGCCAACGGTGAGCCGACGTGGGCCTTGCTCCTGACCGCCTGCATCTGTGAGATCGGCATCCTGATCGCTTCCCTCGATGAGGTCGCCCCCATCCTGTCCATGTGCGTCCTGGCTTCTTGCCCTCCCCACCAGCTCTGGGGGTCTCTCTACCTGGATCTTGCAGCTGTGACCCTGGGCAGCTCACCCAGACATTTCAGCAACCCCGGAGGTTCTCCCTCCACTGCCCTGGAAACCCGTCCTTGGTTATACAGACGTATCCCCACACGCCTCAGTGTGTATTGTAAGGCGACGGAACCCCTGCCTGAGCACTAGAACATGATTCAGCCACCTCCCCGATTCCTTTCCCTTCCTCCCTTCCTTCCCACCTGTTTCTCTTCTCTCTCTGCTCCTCTTGCATCTCTGTCTCTCCCGATCTCTTCTGTGTTCCAGGTTCTTCTTGATGTGCTACATGTTTGTGAACTTGGCGTGTGCGGTACAGACGCTGCTGAGGACGCCCAACTGGAGGCCACGCTTTCGATATTACCACTGGTGGGTGCCCTGTTCCCCCTGCCTGCCCCACAGAACCATCTCTCACCTCCAGCCCCAGCCCCGCCCCTGCCCCGCCCCTCCAGGACTAAGGATCGCAGACCAGCATGAGAACGGTCCCGGAGAGAGGGCGTCCGTACAATCACAAGCAATAGCACAACACAGTCATAAGCGACCTCAGCTCTA
This sequence comes from Craseonycteris thonglongyai, assembly GCA_004027555.1. NCBI lineage: Eukaryota > Metazoa > Chordata > Mammalia > Chiroptera > Craseonycteridae > Craseonycteris > Craseonycteris thonglongyai. The sequence continues at coordinate 72,562 of PVKE010001212.1, read as the reverse complement.
GTCCCTCTCCTGTCACAACACTCACCATCTCACCATCTGGATGAGGAAACCTCAGTTTCCTCAGCTGTGAAATGGGGTGATAACTGCCCCTACCCCATAGGGCCCTTGTGAGCCTCACCGTGCTTGGCACTTGGAAGACGCTTGGGGTCATGGAGGCTGGGGTCCTTCTGATCATTTTACGTTAAGGCTCTGCATCCTCACGATAGGCCCATGGGGCAGGCAGGGCAGGGATGGTCATGCTTGTTCTACCAAAAGGAGACTCAAACAGGGTAAGGGACTGGCCCCAGCCCTCCCGCACGACCCTGGTGCACCGGAGCCTGATCCCTGGCTCCTGTCTCAGGGCCCTTGCTTTGCCAGTCACCTCTTCCTGGGGACCCTCTGCTCTTGGGAGATCCCCACCCTGGAGCCCACCTGGAAGGGCATGGGGACAGGGCCGGGGAGTGACTCAGGAGTTGGGTGGGGCTCAGTGATCCAGAAGGTCTCACACAACTGTGGTGCTCCCGGGAGGACGCTGTGTGTTCCCCTGGACCTCCCTGTGGCCCCAGGCCCTGCCCCATCTCACTCTTGCCCTCTGAGCCCTGGCACCAGTGACGGCTCCGCCAGGGCTCAGAGGCTATGTCTCCGTCCCATGGTCCAGGACGCTGTCCTTCTTGGGCATGAGCCTCTGCCTGTCCCTCATGTTCATCTGCTCCTGGTATTACGCCCTCGTAGCCATGCTCATCGCTGGGCTCATCTACAAGTACATCGAGTACCGAGGGTACGTGTGCGGCAGGGGCAGGGGTGGGGGCCTGGGGTGTTTGGGAGCTGGGGTGGGGAGGAAGCAGGAAGTGGGGGCAGAGTGGAGGAGGGTGACCTGGGGTGAGAGTGGGAGGGGCAGAGGGAGGGGCTGGAGCTTTTTGAGAAGCTGAGGTGGCAGCAGCCACACGCTGTCCTTCCTGAGCCCGAGACAGAAGGCTCTGCCCTGGGGGGGCCACTGCCGTGTGGAAGGTTCTCCCTGACCCCCCCTGACTTCCTCCTGTGACCCCCTTCCCGTTCCCCAGGGCGGAGAAGGAGTGGGGCGACGGGATCCGGGGCCTGTCTCTCAGCGCCGCTCGCTATGCCCTCCTCCGCCTGGAGGAAGGGCCCCCGCACACCAAGAACTGGAGGTGAGTGGCCCGAGCCGCCTCGCCCGCTGTGTTTGGCTGCGTGGTGTTCCGGCCACAATGGTGTGTCCTCAACCTCTCCTCCTCGCTCCGCCCCGTCTGAAGCCTGCCCACGACAGCACCAGTGCCGGGCTGAGTTCCAGATATGCGTTCTCCACAACCCCACCCGCCATGCCAGCCTGCCAACCACCTATTCATCTACTCACTTACTCCCTGACTTAGTTTTAAAAATGTATGAATGCACGACAGGTGCCAAGCCCTTTTCCGGCCTCTGGGGGTGCAGTGAGCTCATAGTTCCGCGGAGAAGGCAGCTCGACATAATACAACGGAACAGCCTCTGCTCTGGGAGGGGTGGACTCATCTACTCTGAGGGTCATAAGGCCTCTTCGAAATCTAAATTCATAACCACCCTCCGTTTTTATCCATGGGGAAGTCCAGGTGCAGAGAGGGTCAGAGGTCACAGCAGCATCAGCACCTCCCGCCTCTCCCCCCGGGTGCTTTCTGAGTGACTGCCGGGCTTGCCCAGCCCCTCACTCACCTCCCTCGAGTTCACTGTGCCGAGATCCGCGCCTGGAACTCTGACCTATGCCCAGGACGCCATTGGCTCGTCCTTGCAGATGCCACTAAACCGGGGCTTTCGCAGCGTTTGTCTGTGAATTCTCAAATGCTCAGCACAGGGTCCAGGCCAGAGTGGGGGCTCCGAAAACGCTATTAAATCGATGGGCGGTTGGACGGATGGGATGGCTACATGAAGAAGGAGGTGAATGGACGAGCGGATGGGTGGACGGCTGAGTGCATACATCTGCATGGAGGGTGGCTGGGCCACGTAGACAGATGTGGGAGTGGAGGGTGATGCGTGTGAGCCATGGAGCCGATAATCCATGCGTAGGGAATTAAGACAGATGTGAGTGGAAAGGGTCCAGTGGGTGGTAGGTGGTTGAGTGGATGGATGGATGAGTGAGGTGGATGGAGGAGGGGTGGGTGGGTGGACGATGGGGATCTAGTTGGATGGTGTTGGGAGCACGGAAGGCTAGTGGACTCGCTGGCCTGTGGTTGGTGGTGGGTGGATCTCGTGACCTTGCACTCTCTTCAGGCCACAGCTGTTGGTGCTGGTGCGCGTGGATCAAGACCAGAACGTGGTACACCCGCAGCTGCTCTCGCTGACCTCCCAGCTGAAGGCGGGAAAGGGCTTGACCATTGTAGGCTCTGTCCTCGAGGGCACCTTCCTGGACAACCACCCCCAGGCCCAGCGGGCCGAGGAGGTGAGCGGAGGGCCTGGCAGGGAGGGGGAGGACCGGGCATCAACGGGGCTCAGACCCCGCTGTCCTCTTGATCAGGAGCGGGGGCTCAGGGCTCAGGGAGTGAGGCCCTTAGACTGCAGCTCACAGAACCAGAGGCCGTCAGGGTCAGAAGGGCCCATTGCATGGATAAGGAAGCTGAGGCTTAGAGAAGTCAGGTCACTTGTCCAAAGACAGACACCAGAGACTCCAACAGGACTGCTGGACCCCCACTCCAGGCTTTGTCCTGCCCAGGAGCTATACCTTTCACAGCATTTGCACACCCGTGGAACCTCTCAGTCCCCACACTGTGTGGACTCGCCAGGGCGAGTATCCACACTCGGCACCGGAAGAAACTGGGGCGCCCAGAAGGAAAGCAAAGTGCTGGAAGCGTAGTCAGGACTTGAACCCGGGCCCCCAGCCCCATGTCACCTGCTGCTGTCCCCATGCACTGGTCCGTGCCCTCGGAGCAGTGCACAGAGCCAGGGTGGGCTGGGGTGGCTGGCGGCCGCATTCCAGGGCACTCACCTGTCGGAACCTGGTGGCTAGCAGAGGAAGGGGGTTCTGGTTATGATTCAGGCCTCTCTCCCCTCAGGCTGTGACCAGTGTGGAAAGAGAAAAGGGGGCCTGAGGGAGGTGAGGTGAGCTGGGGAGGGACCCCCCTAACAGCTCGTTGCTGTTTCTGTCTCATTGGGTCGTTCACACCAATCTGTCAGGGCCCAGAGCTGGAGGCCTCCACGGGTCTGTTGAATTCAGTGTGCCTGTGCACCAGGCACCGGGCTAGGCACAGGGCAGAGGGAGGTGTGCAAGACCACATTGGAGCCCTCAGTGTGGCCACCCACGGCCGGTGGGGAAGACGGAGCCTTCGCAGAAGGTGCTCAGTGCGTCTGATGCTGATAGGTGCTACGCTCGAGCCAATAGCATCAGAATGACAGCAGGTGGTGAGTGCTCACCTCTGTTGGCTGGATGCTAAACCCTGACCCGCGTGCTTCTCTCCATTCCTAAGTGAAGTAACTGTCACAGTCCCCATTTGACAGATGAGAAAACTGAGGCTCATAGATTCACAATCCCCATTTGACAGATGAGAAAACAGGCTCATAGGGTTTAGGCAATCTGCCCAAAGTCAAACAGCCAGGGGCTGGCAGGAGTAGGAGTTCAAGCCTCTGTGTTTGACATCTGGGTAGTGGTCAAGCGTGTGGGAGATGGGGTCAGGCCCATGGAGCTGAACCCCTACAAAAGCGTCCATTAGCTGTGTGGCCTTAATGAAGTCTTAGTTTCTCTGAGCCTCCATTTCTTCACCTGGGAAGTGGGAGTAGTAGGCACACTTTCCTTATAGCGGAGATTGAATGTGCATTTAAATGAATGTCATTATGCTACCTTTAAAAAACTCTTCAACAAACTGGCCACGCAGAGTCTAGTTTCAGTCTGGTCTGGGTGGGAGGTGGTGTCTGAAGAAGGTGACCTCTGATTTGGGCCGGGCAGTGGGAGGAGCTTGCAGGGGACTGTGTGCGCAATGGCAGCGTGGAGGGACGTGTGGGATCGAATCACGAGGAACTGTGATCGCTCAGCACGGAATGAAGGCCATCGATGCTGGGGAGCCGCCCATGACGGGAGCTGACGCGGGAGGGGAGGAGGGGAGGCTGCAAAGGGCTGGGCAGGGCCAGGGAGGCCCGAGGCTGGTCCTGATCTGACGTCTCCTCACCCCCAGTCCATCCGGAGGCTGATGGAGGCGGAGAAAGTGAAAGGCTTCTGCCAGGTGGTGATTTCCTCCAACCTGCGTGATGGCGTGTCCCACCTGATTCAGTCCGGGGGTCTCGGGGGGTTGCAGCACAACACCGTGCTGGTCGGCTGGCCCCGCAACTGGCGGCAGAAGGAAGACCACCAGACGTGGAGGAACTTCATCGGTAAAGCTGGGGGGGTGGGTGCAGGGTTGTGGGTTCTCCCGCTTTGGGCCGGGGGCATGTTTCCCAGTGATGACAAGTGCAGACTCAGCATATGGAGAGTCTGGGGTTCAAAGCTGCCCATGTGCCCCGAGCCGTGCTCGGTGCTGGGGTCTCCGCTGTGAAGGACACAGATGTCTGAGCTCCTGCAGGGCTCACAGCCCAGGGAGGAAGTCAGTGCAGGGGCGTGGGCAGAGCTACAGCTTTGAAGTCACAGAGGCCGGGGTCCTGTTGGGCCTTCTCCTTGGCCTCCCCCAGAGCTGGTCCGGGAAACCACAGCCGGTCACCTGGCGCTGCTGGTCACCAAGAACCTCTCCATGTTTCCTGGGAACCCCGAGCGCTTCTCCGAGGGCAGCATCGACGTCTGGTGGATTGTGCACGACGGAGGCATGCTCATGCTGCTGCCCTTCCTGCTGCGACACCACAAGGTGAGCGCGCGTGCGTGCGCACGTCCGTGGGCGAGGCTCAGGGGCTCCAGCCCCGCCTAGCCTCCGTGTGTGAGCTCCTGGCAAAGGGATATGATCCCCGTTGTTCTGAGATGTTAGGAGCAGACTGTGTCTCCCTTGTAGGTGCCCTTGATTGTAAAGGACAGCAGTGCTTACCCCAAGCAAGTGACACTTTAATGGGGACCCTCCCCTAAGCAGGGGAGCTTTTGTAGGGCGTGGCCGCTGAGGTGGAGGCCTCTTGTCTGCATGTCTGTGTGGCAAGGTGGGTGGGAAGGGTGAGCGGCAGGCCCTATCTAGGCTCTGGCCCTGGATTTCCTCCCTGCCGCTGGCTGGACCTTTCGGGTCTCCTCCCTGCGCCTCCCCAGGTCTGGCGGAAATGCAAGATGCGCATCTTCACTGTGGCTCAGATGGATGACAACAGCATCCAGATGAAGAAGGACCTGACCACGTTTCTGTACCACTTACGCATCACTGCGGAGGTCGAGGTGGTGGAGATGGTGAGTCCCCACGAGCCGCCCCTGAAGCTTTGGGGTCCCAGCCACCTGGTCCTAGCACCAATTAGGGCAACTGCAACAACCAGCAGCCTGTGATGCTGGATCCTTTCCCTCCTATCCACTTCTTAGACTCTCACACATTAAATCAAGCGTCCACGCAGCCGTCCGTCTGTCCATCCGTCCATCCATCCTTCCTTCCTTCCTCTCTCCTATGAGTAGTCATGTCCAATAGTGCTCATGGTATGTGAGGCATTGTTCCATGTACTTTATATATATTGGTTCTCCCATTGATTAAATAGATACAATTATCAGCATTTCCATGTTAGGGAGTTGAGGCACAGAAAGTTTAAGTGATTTGCCCAACAACACACAGTAAGTGGCAGAGGCAGGGTTCAAAGCAGGCAGGCTGGCTCTAGGATTACTGTATAGCTTCTTACCTATCTCATCCGTCCATCCATCCATCCATCCGTCCGTCCATCCCTCCCACTGTGTATTCATTGAACTACCCATATGTTTATTAATATATTCACTCACCCACTCACTCACTCCTTCATTCATTCATGTATGTATTTATTCATCTCTTTGTTCCTTTAAAAAAAAAATCTCTTCCCCTTTTCCATTCACCCGGGTCACTCACTCGTGCACCCCTTCCTGGGCCTGGTCCTGTGCTGGGCTGAGGAGGGAACGAGCTGCTGTCTTCCTAGAACGTCCTTGTCTCCCACAGCTGTTGAGGGAACTAGGTCACTGGCTGAGGAAGCCTTAGGCTGGTAGAAGGGGGCCTGCTCCCTGCCCTCGGCCGTGCGCCTGAGCTCAGAGCTCACGCTTCCCCCCCACAGCATGAGAGCGACATCTCGGCATACACCTACGAGAAGACGCTGGTGATGGAGCAGCGCTCCCAGATCCTCAAACAGATGCATTTAACCAAGAACGAGCGGGAGCGGGAGGTGAGGTTGCCCGGGCTGGGCTCTCAGAGCCTCAAGCTGCTGCCAGGTCTGGGCCTGCGCGGGTTTGGGATGGCCGCAGGCTGGCATTCCAGGCCATTGGCACCGTCACCTTCACCTAGAGCGTTGCTCATCACCCTTCTGCCTCCTGGCACTGAGCTGCCCAGCAGCAGTGATACACATGGCAACCACACCTTGCAAGCCTCCCAGCCAGGAATCAGAGGGGCTGCGACATGGTGACATATTCCTCTCTGTGGGTGGCTTCTGGGGCTCAAGAGAGAATAGTGGATCCTAGAGACGCATGGATGATGGTTAGACCACCAGGGTAGGGGATGGGAGATCACGTGACAGCCCCTCAGCGCGTGGGTGACAGATGGATATTTATGGACATAGCTGAAGGTGGGAGTTGGGTGTGGTGCATGGGTTCTCAGGGGTAATGATGGTGAGCCTCCCGCGGGGAAGGATCTGAAAAGGGTCCTTCCCAGGTGGGGGTGATAGGGGACAACTAGTCTTCTGGAGTTTGGATGAAAGCCGCAGGGAGCGGGGTCCTTGGAGAAATGAATAACGGTACCCTGGGGCTGGGGACACAAAAGTTTTTTGGAGATGGGTGACCGGTTACCTGGGAAATGGGTGACAGATCCTGTCAGTGAAGGTTGCAGAGTTGACAATATATTTCTCAGACAATACATTGCTCAGGGGAATAAGTGATGGGTGCCCCTTTGAGCTGGGAAAGATCGACCCTCCAAGGATGTTATCCAGAGATGACAGCAAAGATTGTGAGAAGTGGCGTGTGCACTGAGCAGTCTGGCCTGATGGCAGGCCATAGGGCTAAGGTGGCGCCGGCAGGGCCGCGTGTTACCCCTTCGGCTGCTGGACGGTGGGGAGGCGAGGGGAGGAGAGCGCGGGAGTGGCCGGGTCAGTGGTATGGACGCGGTGCTGTATTTGAACAGCTGTCCTGGCTCCTGAAAGCGCGCCTCCTGGCTGCACATCAGCGTGGTGGGAGCTCTCCACAGGGCGTGGGTGGGGGCTCCCCGCAGAGCTGCAACCAGCCTTTGTCACTCCCTAGATCCAGAGTATCACAGATGAGTCTCGTGGCTCCATCCGGAGGAAGAATCCAGCCAACACTCGGCTCCGCCTGAACGTCCCGGAAGAGCCGGCAGGTGACAGTGAGGAGAAACCAGAGGAGGAGGTAATGCCGCTGGGCCGGGCTGGCCCCAGCCAGTGGGAGCGGAACCTTTGGCTTCCAAGGAGTCACACGCTGTTCCTTCATTCATCCCTCAGGTGCAGCTGATCCATGACCAGAGTGCTCCCAGCTGCCCCAGCAGCTCCCCGTCTCCGGGGGAGGAGCCCGAGGGGGAGGGGGAGGGGGAGGCAGATCCTGAGAAGGTGCATCTCACCTGGACCAAGGACAAGTCGGTGGCTGAGAAGAACAAGGGCCCCAGCCCCGTCTCCTCTGAGGGCATCAAGGACTTCTTCAGCATGAAGCCGTACGGGCCTGGGGGCTGGGGGCTGGGGGCTGGGGGCTGGGAGCTGGGTGGGCCTGCCAGGTCTTTGTCCCCTGTGGCAGAACGGGTACTTGGCTGGCAGTCGGTAGAACCAGGCCAGACCCTGTCTTGGTTGCCCCATCGGAGGACTCAGGGGTGGGACCTGGTTGCTACGGGTCAGACTCCCAGGTGCAGGCAGTGGAGAGGTGAAGGCTGCGGGGAGAGCGGGCCCGGCATGCGGTTCGGGTGGAGGATGGTGGCCCAGGTCCCCAGCTCTCCCGCTTTTCCTGACCCCTGTCTTTTTCTTCCTCTCTTTGCATCTCTTGTGTTTCCTGAAGGGAGTGGGAGAACTTGTAAGTGCTTCCCAACTTTTGATTCTCTGTCCTGGGTTGGCCGAGGCCCCTCCTCTCCTCGCTCTAGAACCTTCAGTTGGTGCCTGTGACCGCTTGGGGTTGGGGTTGGTGGTCCCTGGCTTGCAAGGCCTGGACCCAGCGCCCCGCTGCTGGGCTCAGGCGCCGTCCTCCCTGCCGCCTCCCGCAGGAACCAGTCCAACGTGCGGCGCATGCACACGGCCGTGCGGCTCAACGAGGTCATCGTGAAGAAATCCCGGGACGCCAAGCTCGTCCTGCTCAACATGCCCGGGCCTCCTCGCAACCGCAACGGCGACGAAAACTGTATCCTGGACTTACAGTCGGGGTTCGAGGGAGGTGGACGTCAGGGGACCTAGGTCCTCGCCCTGGGAGGAGAGCCGAGCCGGTCCGGCGGCCGGGTCAGCACCTCGGACAGGGACCTGGGTGGCTCATCGCTGCTCAGGGCCCGAGGGAAGGGGACGGTCTTTCTCCTTGACCGGCGCGCAGACATGGAGTTCCTGGAGGTCCTCACCGAGCACTTGGACCGGGTGATGCTGGTGCGCGGCGGCGGCCGCGAGGTCATCACCATCTACTCCTGAGAGCCAGGACCTGCCCCCGGGGCCCGCGCGCCCGGAGGCCCCGGAGCCCTCGCCGCGCCCCCCGCCGCTGTCACCGTTTACACAGACCCCGCGCCCGCGCCCCGGCTCCTGTCCCCGCTGCCTGACGCCCGGAGGCCACGCTCGTCGGGGCGCACTCGGGGAGGAGCTCCCGCACGAGCAGAGCCCCGAGCGCCCCGCGGGCTCGCCGCTGTCCCCCGGCTGCGCTGCCCTTTTCTGAGCCGGCGGAGACGCTGCAATACGGGGCGGCAGGGGGCGCGCCGAGGCGCCGGGGCTCTGAGGCCCCCGGGCGGCCCGCGCCCCGCGGCGCTGCTCTGGGCTCTGGGCGGCCCCGCGGTGCGCGGAGCGGCGGGGCCTCAGGGCGTGGGCCGGCCGCGCCTATACATAGTGTACAGACGACATCGCGTGTATTTTTAACGTCCCCATGTTTCTGTGACTAGAAGCGCAACGGACTTCTCTCGCTACTGTCGAGCCCCCTCGCCGGGGGCGCCCGGGGGCGGCGGGGGCCTCGGGAGGCTGCGTCTTCCTGGACATTGGAGAGTTTGGGAGCAAAAGTGCTTTAGGCCCCGGCGGGAGTCGTGGTCCTGGTCCTTCCATACCCCTGCCCCCGTTCCTGCCTCCTCGCCCTTTCCACGCTCCCTTGGCTCCAACTCTTCTAGTTCTTTTCGGAGATGAGGGAGATGAGTGTCCACCTTTTCCTGGACTCGCCTCCCAGCGGACGGTGAAGCTTCCACTGCGGCCGCAGAGGCGCGCAGCCTCCTCTCTCCCGCTCTTATGCAAGCTAGGGCCAGGATGGGGTGAGGGGGCGCCCCTCGGGGGGAGAAGGGGAGAGAGGCCTCGCCTCACCCGTGCCTTTGCTGGGGGAGCAGGTGTCTCTCCTCAGTCGGCTTGTCGCCTGCTCCCCTTAGCCCATGGCTCCTTGCCAAAGACTGAAATCAGGGAGCTGGAGGGCGTCTCCTCCCAGGAGTTTGATCCCTGGGATGAGGGAGGGAGGACTGGGTAGATTTTGGTGTAGGGGCCTTACTTACAGGGAGGCCCCAGTGTGGCCCCTGCTGTTCCTTCCCGTCCCCATCTGGCAGCTGGCAGCTCCTGGCGTCGGGTACTGGCCACCTTCATGTACCAGAGCAGGCCTCGCTGCTCAGCAGCGGCTTCTAACTGAGTCTCCTGGGCACCTGGGCCTGGGGGAGGGCTGGAGTCGCCAATATGCTTTGTTCTTAGCGCCTCTCTGCCCTCCCCCAGCTAGGATTCAAGGCCTTTGGCCTGTCCAGCTCCAGTTCTTGGCGCTTCTGCTCCACTAGCCTGGTCGGAGGCTAGTCTCTAGAGGTGCATTGGCCAGGTTCCCTTATTCCCCCAGGGTACGACTAAGGGGGACAGGCACTGCATGCTTGGTCCCGCGCCCTCTGGGACGGGGCACGGTACCCCAAGCCCTGACCTCACCTATCTGTCCTGCCCACCTCCCAGAGCTGGGGCTGCTGGGCACTCCTGACTTCACCCCCTCCTTTCCTTTGAGCCCAGGGCAGAGCTGGTGCTGGTCCCATCTAGACGGGGTCAGGTGTGGCTGCAGGTAGGCCAAGGTCCCGCTGAGATGTGATCAGGGGCTGGATAGATTCTTCCAGGTGGTAACCAGGAAGTTGGAGCTATTAGACATCACCTGCTCTGAGGATCACAGCTGGCTCTAGCCTTCTGCAGGCCTGCGCACCAGGTAGATGTGGTGGGCTGGGCAGAAGGGGGTGGGGGGTGTCAACACCGATTAGGAACCAAAGTTGCATTATCTGGGCTCAGACTGTCTGGTTGGCAAGAGCAGTTTCCGTTGATGAAAACATCCCACACCACCACCCGTTTTCTGTGCTACATGTGCAATATTTGTTATGAATGTTATCACATCACTCATCCAATTATCTTTATAATCATTGTAGTTAGATGTTTCATGTCCATCCAAGTGACTTTTACTCTGAGTGCAATATTTCAATAGCCTTGTAGTGATAACTAGTGTTGCTTTTGTTTTAGGTATCTACGTGCAGGGCAATGCAATGACATTTAAAACCCTTGTAAATAGGAGAGGTTGCAAACCAAATCAAGAGTATTTATTACTATTATTAGGCCTGCTTTTACTTTTCAGTGTTTCAGAATCCCGCATTCTGCTTCAGTACTGATCTTGTGTTTTTTGTGCCAATATGAAAAGGGTTGGTCCTTTCCTTTATTGCTGAATGCTCCCATTTAATGCTTTCCAGCTTTTACTGTATTAATTTTCTAGATTCCCGTCTGCACAAAATGCAATAAAAATAATTTTATTATACCCTTCCCAGCCTGAAGTGTGCTGTATGGACATGTGAAGGGGGACGAGTTAGTAGGTGGGCAAGAAAGCTACTCAAGATGGCTTTCGAGGAGGACCCCAGACTCCACGGACAGAAGAGGAGGGATGGGTGATCCTCCAGGTCTGGCATCCTGTTACTTACTGACAGTCCTGTCCAGGGGGACAGAGGAACTCGCAGGAGAGCTAGCAGAGAGAGAGCCCTGCACTAATGCCATCTCCTGGGAAGGAGCGGGCACTGACTGGTCAGGTTCAGTGCTGTCGTGCTTTGGTCCCTAACCCACCTGAGGTTTGTCACCTCACTGTGCCACCCCGGCTTTCCTGATCGGGTTGGCTATGAAATGCTCTCCAAGGCTCCCACAGCTTCTGTTAACTCTAGTGTTCTGCCAACTCCCTGCATAATGGAGAGAACAGAGGGTGGTTACTGAGATGAAATCAAAGCAGGAGAATGCCCCACTCCACAGGCCATCGGCCAGAAATGGCCTCCTCATGGTCCTGTTTTCCTTTCCTGGAATAAGAGGACAAGCCTGCAGACACACCGAAATCTATCACAAACAAGGATGTTTAACACAGCATTGTAATTAGCCAGCAGGCAGTTGCTCTGAACTGTTATTAAAGCTTCTGGCTAGGTGAGCTGTGTAAGAGAAGCTAGGGCTGAGAACCGAAGGGGCCGGCCTCACAGCAGACTGAACTGGTGTTCTATGGGGGACTGTCCCCTCCCTACCCTGAGAGAAAATACCCTGCAAAGAAGTCCTACAGATAATCACACCCAAAAAAAGATGGCACAGCTTTTACTTTTTCATTTTAATTAAAAAGTAATCATCTCATCTTATTAATAACACAAGAGTTCCAAAGAGGGAAAAAACACTATATAACACAAACAGATCAGAACATAAAATGCTGACATCTGGGGACTCTGAGGTTTTTAAAACCACTGTTTGCTCAGCCACTGGTAGGGACTCAGCTGAAGTCATTCCTCTCCGTCGTCCCTGCCAGGGCCCCTTGAGACTGTGACCCACAGGGCTCTAATGACTATCATCCCTAGGGAGAGGGCAGTTTCCTTGGGCTCCGTGTAGAGCAGCAGACAGAAGTCCTCCCTCTAATAATTTCACTCTGGCTCAAAAGTTATGCTGCCTTTATCAAGAACAAGTCCAGCTATCAAAAGTCTGACATCAAAATGGTTCCTACCTCCTGCTACTCAGAACATAGAACAAGAGTCCAGATGAAAACAAGAGCCCAATTTCTGAGCCAAAAGCTCAAAACCACCACTGGAAAATAGGCGTGCTCACTGCCAGAGTCTAGTTACCTTCTCAGCTCCGACTCATCAAACTGCTGGGCAGGGAGAGGCTGACAAATGGGAAGGGGCTATGGGTGGCTGGGGCCACGACTCAGTTTGTTTAAACCACTGGAGATCCTCCCATGAAATGAAAGCAAAAATGAAGAGAACAGAGAAAAAACCCCAAACCAACAACCCCACATCAGGCAGAAAAGTACCTGCTCCCACGGCTGCCAGGGGCACTTCTCAACAACTCCAGCGTGGCTGATTTATGAGTCCTCGATCGATTCCCCAGCATGGGGCGTGGGGGTGGGGGAAGAGGGCACAGTGACACGCCTGCCACGGCCAGTCAGCTGTGCAGCCCCAGCTCTGGTTGGCCTGTGTGAGGCTGAAAACCTTGGTAGGTTCAAAATGAACAAAAGCAGCGACCACTGACATGAAAATGCCATTCCAAACTCAGCCAATGGGAGACTGGCTGCCGCCACCCAATCCAGCTGACAGACCAGAGAAACCGAGGAAACCGAAACTGAGCCCAGATACCCAAGTGACCCCAGAGATATTTTCTATGGAAAACAAAAACAACAAAAGATATGCCCTCAAATGCAGTGTGAGCTTTGACGCTGGAAGGAACAGACAACACAGACTTGGGCAGAAGAGAGAGCAGGTCAGGTAGAAACGTATGGCATTCGATGTGGACCTGGACAGGCGCTGAGAACATCCTCCAAATAACTCTATTTAGAATGCAGTAGGTGGGAGGTGGCCAGGGATGAGAAGACTGGGGTAGCTGAGAGACCGAACCTCAGTAGCGCCTCTGGTAAGATCCCATGGGTGCCTGGGGCTGCCCCACCTGTGCTGTGGTTTGGCTAACCAGGTGGGAGAGAGCAGGGCCACTCTGGATCAGGGTGTCCAGAGCCTTCTGTACACTTGGATTGTCAAAGTTGATACTGGTGGAAGACACAGGCCTCTGGCTGGCTATGTTGCTGGCAGGTGCCAGGTGGCTGGAAGGCTGGCCAAAGAGCCCTTGGGAAGGAGCCTCAGGCCTGGGGCCCATGTTCTGAGCAGATCCTGCCTGTCCCAAAATGTTTGGAGGCTGATTGCCAGAGGCCTGTGATCTTTGCTGAGGCTGGCTGTTCTCTGCTGTGGGAAAATTCTGGTTCTGGGTGCTTCCGGCCGTGACCGAGGGGGCCGCAGAGCTGCTATTGGCCGCAATCGTGCCACTGTTGAAGAGGCTGAGGATTTTGGCCTGAAGCTCCTGCTGGGAGGTGGGGGGTGCAGCTGCAGTGGGGGTAGCAGAGGGGAGCACTTGGCCGCTCTGGAGCGGCTGGGAGCTTGGCTGTGTCTTCAGCGAGGCACCCGAGGTTGCCCCGAGTGGTTGGCAGGAAATCGGGCCTGGAAGACGGAAGGAGGAGGTATCTGGTTGAAAGTACCCCCCATAAGTGGGAGGCTTAGCAGCCCAGGGAAGAACAACAATCACTGATCACATCAATCACACGGTACAAAGACTATAACATCAATTTCCCAAAAGGGGCACTTCATGGTATAGGCTGTTTCCAAATGACAGCCCAGTTCCCCGGAGAACTATTTAAAGAAAAAAAGGGCATCCACCTTGGTCTCCAGGGAGCTAGCAGCACTAGTCCACCCACCATCACATGAACCACAGGGATCAGCATTCTGTACCCAAACCTTAAGCTACTGTATCAGCACAAAGGCCTATGGCGAACCCAAGGGAAGGGCCCATTTCCCTTACCCACCCCTAAGCGCCCTGGGCCTGCAACCCTCCCAACAGAGCCTGGGGTTGGGGTATTAGAGAAATGCAGAGTCAGAACTTCACCTCGGCCCTGCCATGTAGCTCACCAGGCAGAGGGTAGGTGCTGCTCCTCAGTAGCCGCTCCTTCCTCTCTCGCAGGTAGTTGATAATCTTGTCAGTCTCTTCGGCAGTGAGGTACCTGTTGTCTGCCAGCAGGTTGATGAGGCTCTGGATGGCTGGAGGGTGGCCCCCACGCACTCCTTCTTCAGGGCCTCCTCGCTCTCTTTCCTGTAGGATGGCTTCGTTGGCCATCTTGGCTGCCTGTCGGGCAATCTCCTCGCGCTCCTTCTCCCGGCATTCATTCTTATAGCGCTCATAATTTCTGGCCACCAGCACCATGGCGTCTGCCTGAGGCATGTTGCGGTGCTCTGTAGAAGGAAACGACAAGACTTACTTCTCCCGTGCCAATTCAGTGCCCACTTGCTGGAACTTTCCCAAGCCTTTCCTAACCTCAAACCAGCAAGAAAACCATTTCAGGGAGGGGGAATCAAACATACAGTGATGGAAAGTGAGCTGATTCTGGGTGGTGAGCACATAATACAATGTATAGACAATGTAATGTACAATTGTACACCTGGAACCTATGTAACTGATATCAATTAATGTCACCCCAATAAATTTAACAAAAAGACAAACAAAAAACCATTTCAGTGACAAAAAGCCTTGGGATAGAGGGTGGGTAGATGAGGTTGGGAAGATAGGTGAATGAATTTCTCTGGTGGGAAACATACAACCTTTGTAGTGAGCTGGTTATCTGAGGAATTCCTAGATCACAGACTTGTAGTCAAAATGAAAGAAACACGACAGTCTCCCACAGGTTCAAAAAGACCATGTGGGGGTGATAACCATGGGAGGCAGGCCGCAGGGGGTCAAAAAGCCCTTCTGTAAAGGCTGGCTCTCCACTGTGCTTCTCAGCATGAGCTGGTCTACTTTGAATTCATCAGTTCAAAGGTCATGAATTAAGACCAAATCATGACCCTAAATAATCTCCTCTCCTCACCTTGGGCAACATGACTTACAGAGTGGTGAGAAGACTTCTCAGACCTTTATATAAATGTCCTCGTACATCTTGAGGACTATTCCTCAGAGAGACAACTGACCCCCTGGAGAGCCTTGTGTGTTTCATGGTTATGGGTGGAATGGTAAGGTAAACAGAGATCCTGAGGGAGGTGAAAATAGGGAAAAGTCTGTGCTGTAAGAACAATGAACGGGGCATCTCTTTGCTGAGACTCAACATTCTGAGTGCAAAGTACTAAAGCCACTTCATGGAAGGAAGGGCTTCTAGGAACCCACGCTGGGTCTCTAGGTCAGGGTCACTTCCCTATTCTCATGGACCCTCTGCCCACTTCTCTAGCACATTTACAAATAGTATCCCAATTGCCTGTTATACCCTCTGTCCCTCATTAGAAAGTTTGGTGAAAGCAAGAATTCTATCACACTCAGTGCAGTCGGCATCAGAGGTGTGCTGGATGGAAGCTCTCACTGGCCAGAGAGCCACTGGGTGCATCTCCTCCCAACTCCCTGAAGTGACTGCCCCCTGCTGTCTTGAAACAAGTCGCGGTGACAGCACTTACACCATGGAAATCAGCAAATGCTATAAACCACAATGCCCCAATCTCCCCACCCAGAACCTTTGCCAGCATAACACTGTATATACTTATGGCTAAATATAATGTCTTATACAAAGCAGGCCCAGAACTATATCCATTAAAAGACGACCAGAAAAATAAACAACTATGTATGTCTCTCCCAGTTCACTTATCAAAGGGCTGTATCACATGTGAGCTGAAATATGAGTCATTTATCTCAAACCTGCTTCTTCTGATTAAGGCATAAAATAATTAATGGACTACTGACTACCTCTGAAATTCTGACCTACTTGGGCCTCTGTACCTTGTGGGGTTCCAAACATGATGTTGACTGTACAGGAGCGGTGAATCTGGTGTTGCTGGGTGATGACAATAGCAAAAGGTGACCCTCCCCTGCTAACATCCTCCAGGGCTTGTGACAGTGAAACTTCTGTGTTGAGGAAGATCAAGTCCACCACCATGCCCAAGTCTCGTACTTTCCGCCCCACAGATTCAGCATAATCTCTGCAGAAACAAACAGGATCCAGGTGAGCACTCCCTGACCAACTCCCCATCTGCACACTACTGAGCCTCAGCCAGCTGCGTGCGCCTCTACGGAGAGTTCCAATCCTAACCCACCCACTGTCTCTTCAGGCTCCAAGGATCTAGAGCATTTCCTTTCTTTCTACTGGCTCAGAAGAGTCTAGTAGTAAGCTGCCAGTGGCACAGTAGTCAGTAGCCAGGTCCTGCTCTTGAGTCGCTAGTGCAGTGGCCCTTCCTAACACCATGTGCTGCCCAGGACTGAGGCCCAAGTATGTCTTTGTGAAGGCTATGTAACAGTGGAGAAAGCACGGGCTTTAATGCTACACAGATGGGTTTGGATCCCAGTCCTAACATTTACTTGCAAGGTTGTGAAGCTTTAAGTAAATCCCTTTACCTCTTACAAACCTCAGTTTCTTTAGCAATAAAACAGGAATATGGCTTGGCTCGTATGTCATTTTCTTGACCTTCTCTCTCCAAGCTAAATTAGATCCTGGATATATTTCTTCTCAAAGGCTGCATCACCAATACATATTTTGTCATTTGCCCAACTAGGGTGTAAACACACGAGGAAAAGGGCTGTGCGTGTTTGCTTACCATTATAGTCCCAGTACTTAGAACCTGCCATACACACAAAACATCTGCTAAATGGATACACATGTAACATGAGTGTGAAGATGAAAAACAATTTACATAAAGCACCTAGCATGAGGTAATAGAGTAGGCGCTCAGAAAATGATAACTATTTTCATGTCAAAACACAAAAACATGTCTGCAGATAAAGCAGCATCTACCTCTAAACAAGGCAGCCCAGAGCCTGTGAACTCTGCCTGCTGCTTGGTGTCTCAACACCTATGTCCCTAGCCTCTGCCTTGAAATTAGCTCTTTAACCCCAAACTGCTAGAAATACATGCAGTTATTTACTAGTCACCCTGGGAAAGGGAACATAGCTACTGCGAAGCCTGCAAGCTACTAT
The DNA here is from genome assembly GCA_004027555.1 of Craseonycteris thonglongyai. Classification (NCBI taxonomy): domain Eukaryota; kingdom Metazoa; phylum Chordata; class Mammalia; order Chiroptera; family Craseonycteridae; genus Craseonycteris; species Craseonycteris thonglongyai. Next base: position 55,393 of record PVKE010001212.1, on the reverse strand, counting down.
ACTCCCTCTGCTTCTCTGCTGTCTCCTGGAGGAAAGACTGTAAAACTGGTGGAAGAAAATGATGCTGTGACTCTAGACTGACTAGCATGGACACCCAGCAGTTCTGCAAGGCCATGGCCCTTCACAGGGAAGGCTTGGTACTTAGCTAACAAGTGCAGAGACATATGCCTCCCAAAGTATTGGGGATCTGGGATTGTTCCATGGACGGGGGGTATCAATTGCTATATTCTTGCTTGAATTTTCCTTTGGGAAGGTACCCCTCTCACTCAGTCCACATGGTTCGACAGGGCTAATACCACCTTTAGCTCTAGGCATGGGAAAGTGACTTTAGGTAGAAGCAATGGCAAGGAGAGGCTCTCTTTCCAATGGATTTGCTAAAGCCAAGAAGATACATGTCTAAGGCTAGTGCATTCTCCCTTTTCTTTTCAAGTAGAAAGCCTGTCTGAGAACGAAAGCAATGCAGAGGATGACATAATTTGACCCTGTATGTGGCCATGCCTGAACTTACCAGCCAAACAAACTAAAAATTTCCCTTTGGGGCCTAAGCTAGTATGCAATGGGTTTTCCATCACCTGTAGCTGAACGAACTCTGGCTAAGGCAGCATAAGCAATGATAGAACGCACCAACAAAGTGAAGTGGGTGCAGCTGCCAAGAAGGAGCCTGAATTTCTCTTCTGATACTTTCCCTTACTCAGGAGAAATATCCAAAGGGTTCTTACTTAGTCTGCTTGTTGACCACAATCACAGAACAATCAACGGGCCTCTCAGCATCAAAGCGTCTCTGGATTTCTTCAAAATATTGACGATAAAGCTCTTCTCTATGCCGTTCTTCACGTTTCAAACGCTCTGCAAGATACCACCAGGGAAAATGGAAATATGGACTGTGCTTTCTATAAAAATAAGTCACAGGCCTTATTTTGAATCCTGAACTACTTGTAGGCAAAGGTCATCTCACTCACACACACACTCTCTCTGAATTCTCTAAACAACCTCCTAAAAATAACCAGTATTTTTTTTAAGATTTATTTTTGTTTTTGACAGAGACAGAAGGGGGAGGGCCCAGAGCAGTCTCCACAGTTGCATGTCATTAGTTTTCTACCTAGTTTCATTCCACAAGTGGGCACAGGGCTGTGCAGGGGAGAAACTGGTCAGGGGCCTCCTGCATGGGAAGCTCACCTGGTGAGAGTTGAACTAGGGACACACCCCAGTTCGGCATATGGGTCCGCATGGGCCGGGGCTGGGATTTGATCCTCGGACCCTGGGGCTACAAAACGAGTGCTCAACCCACTGAGCCATCCTGGCTTCCCTTATTTTTTACTATTATAAAGTCACTGAAATGTAATAGTTGGATAAAAGGGCATGGGCATTTGAATACTTCATTGGAAGCATCCTGCCACACTGCCCTCTAGAAAGGCTCTTAGTAATTTATTCCTCCACAGGGGTGGATCACCTAGTGCCATTTTCCCACATCTTAGTCAATAGTGGGTATTGCCATTTTAAAAATGGTATTTCATTACTATTCCAATTTGCATTTTTTGGAACAACTATTTAAGTCCCTTCACTGACAGGTGCTTATACTTTGCTTTCTTTGGAAAGAAAAAAAAAAAAAGAATCAGGTAGTAAAGTTTTATTACAAATTAAAAATGAGGTTCTTAGCTTGACCAGGTATGAAACAATATAAAAATCCTTAAAGATGTATTGAGAAAACCAGGCTTTTAAAAAACATGTCTTTTTATAGGTAAAAACTATAAATAAAACTATAAATCCACATGTTGCATAGATAATAGAGATATAGTTGCAGTTATTTGGTTAGTGGGCAAAAAGCAAGCACTTAACTTCTTCAGTTCCAATCTTTTGTTCATCTTATTGCTGAAATCTCATTTATTTTTTTCTAGTTAGATGACTAAACCAGATGATATTTGTATTTTATATAGTTTTCTTAAAGATTTACTTTATTGTTTTTGATAGACAGGGAGAGACAGAGACAGACAGAGGCAGAGAGAAGGGGGAGGGCCCAAGCAGTCTCCATAGTTGCACATCATCAGTTTTCGACATGGTTTCGTTCCATACAGGTGGGTGGGGGCTGTGCAGGGCAGGAACTAGGCTGGGGGCCTCCTGCATGAAAGGCATGCCCCCACTGATCCAGGGGCCAAACCGGGGGGTGAGAACTGAACTGGGGGCCTCTCGCATGGGAAGCACAGTTCAGCATATGGGTCCACATGGGCCAGGGCTGGGATTCAATCCTTGGTCCCCGGGGCTGCAAAGCGAGTGCTAAATTAACCCACTGAGCCATCCTGGCTTTCTAATACTTGCATTTAAAAAGTTATTTTCAAGCTGAATGCCCTCTACATATTCATAGGTTATTTGTATTTCTTCTTTCTGTGAAACTGCTTATCCAAGTCATTAGCCCCTTTTCAGTTGGTTATTAGTTTTCTCTTTTTTTGGTAATGTATTCTACCAGTAATAGAAATAAACTGGTTCTGCTACTTTACCTTTTCCTCGAGACTGACTTTCTGGGCCTGGCGGGCCTCGGCCATCAAAGCTATCTCTGTAACGATCAAAGTAAGGGTCATCCTTTCTCCTGCAATAGTCATCCATTCGCAGGTATCGGTCATAAGAGCTTTCTCTCCTATAAGGTTAAAGAAATGTGTACAAAATTAAAACTGTTCTATCCTGCAAAAATCAGGTGTAGAGAATTCTTCAAGACCCAGTCCCCTGTGAGGAAGTAAGCATAGTTAAGGCATAGAACTTTGGGATTAGACAAACAAGGTTTGTACTGGCTTATCTTTTTTTTTAAAGATTTACTTTTATTGTCTCTGACAGAGACAGAGAGAAGGGGGAGGGCCCAGAGCAGTCTCCATAGCTGTATGTCATCGGTTTTTCCACATAATTTCATTCCACAGGTGGGCGCGGGGCCGCACAGGGTAGGAACTGGGCAGGGGTCTCAGCCTGGCGAGAACCGAACTGGGGGCACTCCCCAGCTCAGCATATGGGTCCACATGGGCCCGGGCCGGGGCCGGGACTCGATCCTCGATCCCCGGGGCTGCAAAGTGAGCGCTCAACCCACTGAACCATCCCCGCCTCCCCTTGGCTTATCTGGAAAATATCGCAGGTTCGGTTCTAAATCACCTCAATAAAGCAAGTATTGCAATAAAGTGAGTCATAATTTTTTAATTTTTTTGCTGGAGTCTTGCCTTTAACTTGTAAAAAATCACATCTGTGAAATGCAATACAATGAGCTATGCCTGGGACGCACTGCTTATCAGCTTTGGCTGCGACTGAGTTAATCTATCTTGCAAAAAGACTGGAAGTAGAGAAAGCTCTCAGGATAGTTCCTGGCATAAAATGAACACAAAATAACTGGTAGTAATTACTGGTATTAATTTTGAGGAACCATTACATGCCCCCCTTCCCTGTGCTTTTTAAAAACGGTAGTCTTATGTATATAAAATTATCACCCTGAGCAGAACATTCAAACTGTACTCATTAAGCAGTAACTCTTCATCATCCTCCATCCCCATAACCTCTAATCTACTTTCTGTCTCTATGAATTTGCCTTTTCTAGATACTTTACAAAAGTGGAATCACACAATATTTGTCTTCTGTGTTTGGCTTATTTCACTTAGCATAATGTTTTCAAGGTCTGTCCAGGAGGTAGTATGTGTCAGAATTTCCTTACCTTTAGGGCTTAATATTCTATTGTATGGATACATCACATTTTTTATCCATTTATTTATTGATGGACATTTGGATTGTATCTACCTTTCAGCTAGTGTGAACAGTACTGCTGTGCACATTCACATCCAAGTATCTGTTCGAATTCCTCTTTTTCAATTCTGCTATATTTAACTTGTTGAGGAACTGCCAAAATGTTTTCCATAGTGATCACAATATTTTACATTCCTACCAATTCTCCATACCTCACCATTTTCAATTTTCTATTCTTTAAAAAAAAAAAGAAATGTTGTAGTCTTCCTAGTAGGTATAAGGTCTCATGGCTTTGATTTGCATTTTCCTGATGATTAATGATGTTGAGCATCTTTTCATGTAGTTATGGGTCATTTGTGTATCTTCCCTGTGCTTTTGCATTGCCAAAACAATTTGTACTCCATCTTTTTTCCACTTGTACAATGTTGCTTTTCATCGGCCAGAGAGACCCTGCTTCATTTGTTAAGCATAATTTATCAAACATTCATACATTCGGTAAATATTTATTGAGCAGCATATTTCCCACTTGATAGATACTAGAAATAGAAGGCTGATAAAATCACTACCCTTCAGAGTTTTCAATTAGCTCAGCAGAACACACATGAAAAAGACTGTCACAAAAAAACAAGCAGAATAGCTGTATCTGTACCTGTACACGGGATCTCGGGAGTCTCTCATATCTCTGTATCTGTCGTACATGGGGTCCCGGTGATCGCGAAAATCCCTAGAGTCTCTTAGATCACGAAAGTCTCTCAAATCCCTCATGTCCCGAGCATCACGCATACTTCTGCTGTCTCTGTGATCACGAACATCTCTGCTATCTCGATGGTCCCAAAGGTCTCGGGGGTCTCGCATGTCTCTACTATACCGGGCATCCCGGCCATTTCTGCCATCCCTGGGCTCTCTCCTCGGACTTCCTCGAACTGGGGATCGATCACGTCTTGTATCTCGACTGTCTCCAAAGCCATATGGATCTCTGTGGGCGGGAGCAAGAAGATGCTAAGACAAAGATACTGGAAGTAGCTAACCCGTCAGCTCTTTACTGGAGGAAGCCCACCCTCTAAGAGTTTGTCTCTGAAACATGGCAGCCAAACAGTGAGAACATGATTAAAACTTTTAAGGACAGTCACTCATCTGGTCAGTAAATAAAGACTAGTAGGTTCTAGAATCTCAAACAATTAGGACAAAGGAAGAATGTATCACCCAATGCCAAAGGTTCTGAGTGGGGTCATAGTATTTATTAGGCTTCAGGGAGTAATTCTGTATTCCTTATGCATGCCAAAATATCTCAGTCTCAACAGGTTTCCAAGTGACAGTGTCTTTCCCCTAGAATCTATTTTCTCCCACCAGACTTGTCTGAAAGATATTTAAAAAGGGGGGAAATGTTGAGGGGACATAGGAAGGGGCAAGTCCCCTGAAGAAAAAAAGAGCAATCTGTACAATCTCATACAAAGTAACGGTGATCAAAGGTGTTGTTCTTAAAGTGCAGAAAACTTCACTTAAAATATCTGGCAGGATAATAAAATTAAGGGCAAAAGAAAAAGTAAAATATGATACACACGTTAAAGTATAAGAACACTCAGTTTCTGTCTTTTCAACATAGTTACTGAGTAATGGTCTCTCAATCTGAGGTTTATGTAGAATCTGGTTCCTTTTTGCCATGGTTTGTTTGTTTTTTTTAAACAGTGAAGACACAAAAATGTTTGGCTTGCTCTGATTCAATATTCTTCATGAGATATTTCATTGCACTGGAAATGCAACCTCAAGATATCTAACATTAAATTTCTTGTTCAACCCACGAGTCCCATTCCTAATGTATTCTGCCAAAAATCACCTTCCTAGTTACCAACTTTTAAGTTCTTGAAAGTTAATTTTGATTCTTCCTTCCCTATCCCCATTAAGTCACTTGAATCCTATTTGTTTTTCCTTTTCATTGGATTCATAAATTCAATCCGAACTCTTATGTCTATGCTGGCACCAACAAGTTTCCAAAAAACAAAAACCAACCTTCTTCAATAAATTCAACACATAAATACCAGATTAACCACCTAAATTATACCTGTTGCCAATGGCAGTGACTATCATACTTCTGGGCACCTCACTCTCACAAAACTGACCCTTTTTCAACTATTACTGCTCCTCCATTTCCTGATTAAACTTCTTCAGTTTTACTTAAGCTGTTCTTATGACTTAACATGCTATAACTATCTCAATGTCTGTTCATGTGGTTTTTCGACCTGAAGTTTTCCTGCACTCATCCAGGTATCACAGGCAAGTTTATGTCCCACGTCTTCCAATAAATCGTCTCTAATCGCCCTAGTAATTGCTGATATCTCCTCCTGTTCAACTCTTAGGGCACTTACTACTTCTGTCACTCATCTTGATCTGGTAACAGTATTTACCTTTTTACAAGTGTCTATTTAGCCAGTTAAGTATTACCTTCTCTGTAAAACCTGCCCCGAAATCTTGATCTTGCCCCCAACAATACACTCCTCTTCCAGTCCTTTCCATCTCAACAAATGCCACATCCACTACTGTTACTCATGTCAGGAAACTAGATGTCATCCTTTCCTTGAAGCCCTATGTACTCATCCAATCACATGTTCAAATTCTGTACATGCTTTTTCTGAAATTGATATCCATTCAGTCCACATTTCTTTTGCTCCGCTGGTTATCACTAAAGATCAACCCACAATCATCCTTCCCTAAAACCACAGCAAGAGCCTTCTATAGTTTTCCTATTTCTGCTCTTGCCTCTTTTCTAGTCTTTTTCCAGATGACTTGAGAGTGATCCTTTAAACATGTACAACCCTTCACTGGTTGCCCAAAGCATTAAGAAATCAACCCAAAATTTCTAGTAAGGTTAGTAAGATCCTGCATGGTCTTGGCTCCTGTCTTTTCCAACCTTGTCTCACCCGCTCCTTAGTTTACCACTCTCTTGCCATAATGGTCTTTCAGTTATACTGTAACTAGCCAAGGTTTTTCCTGATACTTTTACTTGAGCAGCAGGCACAGATGCACACTGCTTTTCTAGGTCTCAGTGGAAATATCTTACACCCCAAATCTGTTGCTTTAAAAGTTTATCTTCAGCCCCTAAATCCTGGCCACATCCTCTCATAGCACTGTTTTTTGTCTTTTATCATAACTTGACCTATTTACTTTTTTAATGTCTATCTGCCCTACTAGACTGAATGTCCATGAGGGCAAGGATTATCAGTTTGACTTTCTACTATGTCTGGCACGCAGATGCTCCACAAATATGCTGAATCAATCTTGCTCTTGTATATATTCCTATTACTGCCCTTATCACACTGTTCTGTAGTTGTTTGTTTACATGGCCTCCTTACTAAAGAATGGAAGGCTTTGTATCCCAGGACACAGCACAGCGTTCAGGAAATGTTTAATGAATTGTTCAATTAAACTGTAAGCCTCTCAAGAGTAGGAACCATGCTTTGTTTACACTTTTGTCAGCTACTTGATTATATGTATTAGGCATTCATGATGCCATCAGTTTTGTAGAAAACCTCAATTTCTCTTCATCCACATGAACATAGCAAAAACAATTTAAATGCCAATTCTGCTTCTATGAAAAGTCCTTGTCATGTATTTTAAAGCTCAAAAGTACTACTGGTTTGTGGAAGCAAACATATGGGAGACCAGAGAGTTTAAATGAGGACAGCTAAACATGTTTCCTATTAGAATAAAGTACAGACTAATCATCAAATTTCTTACTTCAATTTTTCTTATTATGTCATATAATCCTCCCAACACATGTATCATGTAATATAGTGTATAACGTGGGCAAACACTCAGAATCCAATGGGAAGGGACAACTGTAAAGCATTTTTGGATTAATGATCGGTAGACAAACCTGCCTTGGGGAGCAGTTAGAAGTCATTAGAGGTGGAATCAGATTTCAAGTGTTCTTGGCAATCAGAGCTGAGAGAGATCAGGAGCCTGACAGACCACAGACCACAAACAAAGCCTTTCTTGGCTGGTGAAAATCGGGGTGCAGATGCAGATAAGAATACCATGTCACAGCACATTATTCACAGCCTTAGGATAATTATAAATGCCATATTTGGTTCTCATTCTGAAATATCTTACTTACCTGTCAGAGTCCATCCCTGAAGGTGGGCCAATACCCTAAATTCCCAAAGCCTGGGTTCATGCTTACAGTTTGAAAAGGCAAGCACTCACCCCTTCGAGATGAAATTCACAAGGGGAAAAAGAACCAAAGGAGAGGTGGAAGTAGAGATAGAGAAGACAATAATTCTCTAAAGTGAAAAGACAAAGCTTTTTTCCTTTCTCCAAAAGATGAGCAGTAAGGCAGACTGTTTATTCTTCTAAAGACAAGAACAAAACAAAAAACCCTTTAGGATCACTTTAGGACCCAAACAAAGAATTCCCCCAGGACAAAAAGGCTCTAAGGGCTCCTGCTGCTGGCAAAGCCAGAACCAGCTAACAAGAGCGGTACAGTAGCATTCAGAATGTCCCAGGGACGAAGCCTGCTGAACGAGATGCTTGACCTCAGATAACAAGTGGGTTAGAAGTAAGTTTCTGGAGCATATTAAGGTTCATAATATCATCCCCGGCACCAGAGGTGTTTTACTGGAGACCATATGATTGTACCCTCAGGTACCAGGTCATAAGAGGCTGAAAAGAAACTAAACAGAGGTTAAATAAATTTCAGCACTGGAGTTCACAAACTGAAGACAGGTGACAAACACTACTAAAATTGTTACATATTCCTCATCTATTCAGCAGGAGAGAAAGAGACAAATGCTTTCTGCCTTGAGAGAAATACAGCCACATCATTTGGAAACATTTGTGAGGTGACGAAGGGATAGGTGAAGGGAGAAGCATGGCTCAGAGGGCAGGGTACTTCTGGTAGAGCTACTTTTCTTCATGGGGACTAAAGGAGTGTTGAGCACCATTCACTTGAGAGCCTAGAGTTAGGAACCGATAGATGATCATCCTGAAGACTGTGATGGACTTTGAGCTTATCTTCAAAGTCAGCTTGGGCTTGAAACCTCAAGCGCAGGATGGTGTTCTTTGGCCTTGGCTGTACAGGTTAGGGAAGAAAGTCTATCCTTTTCTTTGCCAGCATCTTTCTGTTCAACGAAATATTTTCCTTGGGACAATGAGCCTTTTTTTTTTTTGCCGCTGAAAAAAATCCTTCATCAGCTCTTCAATACTTCCGTTCTGTCAGAGGCAGTGTCCACAAGTGTAACTATCTAAATGGCTGGCTGCTATGTGATGCTGATCCCTTATCATGATGGCTCCATGCTGTCAGAAATGGAGACAACAGATTTGTGTAGAATTTTGCCATTAGGTCCAGGTAGAATGAGATAGAACACCTCACACACCCAAATTTTAAGTGTCCATGTTTCTCCCAAGGAAGCATGCTGATGTTTTTCTCGAGCACAACTCTGACTTCTTGTTGACAGAGGTGGCACTTGTGGAGAACTGATGGTTCTTCTTAAGTGTTAGTGTGGAGGTGATTACAGCTTGGAATCTTTCATTGTGAGGTCCACCTAGAACTAGGGCTGTCTCATACCCACGACGCGAACTGTTATCGAAGGAATTAACACTGTGGATAGGCAGGAATCATCTTGACCTATGTAAGAAACTTGTCCACAGGTAGATTGTTCCTGATGAACCTAGTCCCAAAGACTTTTACCAGAGGCATCAGGCCTAATATCCTTAACAAAATATGTGAAAAACACTCTGCAGAGCTTTTGAGGTAGAAAAGTTAATTCTATTTGCTTTCCCTTAGGTCACATGGAAAGGCTGAGGAAATAAAGAGTGTCACTTGGAAGCCATGGCTGCGTAGGAGTATGCTCTATGACCTGGACTGCTAATGTGTAGAGCTACAGATGAAAACTGAGAACATCTGAGGTACAACCAGAATCATGGTCCAATCTTTGAAGGACTAATGCCTAGGACCAGCACTAGACAACTTGTTTGGTAACTATGCAATATACTCAAAGGAGTAAAATGAAATGGTCCAAAAGTTAAATGATGAGAATTCAGGCTGAAATATGATCCACAGCAGGGATCTCTGATGCAGAGCTCTGTGCTTGACTGGGTCAATATCGTCAAAATTACACACCGACAGCTGGAGTAACTTGGGAAGCACATTACTGAACAGAGAGCAATGCCAGCAGAACTGTGGCTCAGAGACATCTGAAGAGGTGATAATCCTATGAAAATTCCCAAAGATACCCAGGTGTTTTGACACTTAAGGCTAAATTGCAGCTAAACAAGGTGTTACAAAGGTCTTGCCAGCATGCTTTAAAAACAGTCTAAAAGTAGTAGCACTGAACACATAAAACTTACGGTAAGGGAAATATTTGCCATAGGTACAGTGTCCCTCCAGCCCACCCATGTAACAATGTATTCCCTATAGCTGGGGGCACATAAAATGATGAGGGTTACCAATTGAAGGCAGTTTGGTTGTTGTGAACATACTGGTACATTTGGAATTACTTCAAGGCTCTGACTGGAGGCGTGCACCAAATGATACCCAGTGTTCACCCTCAGACACAATTAGTCTCTTTTAGGCTCACCACTCACCCATCTTGCCTATTTACTGCATTTTACTTCTGTCCTATTGGTATCTTAAGAGATCATGCAAGATCAGGGTAATGAGCAAAATGTTAATGTTCTGTTTTAAATAACAGTGTTCAACTTGTCCAGTTTTAGGGTCTTAAAATTTTTATTTTTAAAGATAGAAAAACTGAGAATCTTTGCTCAGATTTTAGATAGGGTTTGGAACAGATTTTACTAAATGGGAACATCTTTCTTCCCTGAACCTTATTAAGCACAACTGTATGAAACTTCATCATGTTAAATAACATGCTGAGGAACCCAGCTAGGGACATACCACCCAGGGGAAGACTGATTCTTAATGGACTATGAATTAGCCTAGCTGTCCCTCCTACCGATTGTAAATAAAGCAGGAAGCCACTGCCTAATCCACATCCCAAACAACCTCCTTCTATAATTTATTTCTGAGGAAGGTGGTATTTTAAAAGGTACATAAAAGTGACATATATTTATATATCTGATAAGGAGAACATTTTAAAGGCCCCTTGTAATACTGTTTGTATGTCTTTTTTTTTTTTTTTTGGAGGGGGGGATATTATTTAAGAAAGGAAAAAAGGGCATAAAGCTATTTCTTCCATTATAGATGAAATTATGAAGTTGCATTTTAGGTTGGGATGAAATCTTTTAAATTTAATGCCCTGGCAATCGCTATATTGGATTCCAGGAGAGCTGGTTATTTTTCCAACATTGCCAAAGTTTGCTGAAAGCTACAATCAATTGGAATTGTTAAAAGCATTTGGTTAAGTACCTGTCATTAATAGGAAGACATAACATAAATACTCTTCTCAATTCATAGCACAAACAGGAACTACTCTGTATCCTGCAATGTACATTAAGAAAAATTTTTTTTGTCTGCAGAAACACACAGACAACTTTATCCAGTGATCATAAGCATCATGGGGACAACAGAGTAGGGGGAGGATTTTACTAGTGGTGACAGTGTCTTTATAGTTACAAATTCCACTCGTGGTAAGCTACCTAGTTCAGAAACAAAAACATTAGAGATCCCTGGAAACCAGATACACATTGTATTTCCTTTCAAGCCATTTGGCAACCACAACTTCCAATGTGGTTCCAGATTTCTGACCATGAGATGCAAACTCTTAGCCATCTGTATTCCATGTTTATTGGGGCAATGAGGTGCAACACAGATGAGACTGCCCAACATGGGCAGCATGGTTAGATACAGCATAATGGAAGCAGGTATTATATGGAACTGCTGAAGTTCTGTAGGGTTCGTTTATGCTCTTCAGGATACTCACACAAAAATCAACCAACAAAGTATTTACCTGCTAGCTGCAGGTACTCCTTGTGGTATTAGGGAGAACAGACAGAACACCAATATGTGTGTTCACTTTTGCAGTCAGGCCAGGGCATCCACTTGACAGCTGGCTGTAGTGTAGCTGTATCTGTGGTGTCCTTCAACTCCTCTGCACAGGCAGAGTGCTCAAAGACTCCAAATGCAATCGGCAGTAGTACCTTGCCCCTAAAGCAGGGGTGGCAAACCTTTCGGCGATTGAGTGCCAAAGTTTATGAAATAAGAGTATACTCGCTCGACTCGCGTGCCAACCCATCGAGTGAGATATAGAGCTATCTATTATTTTTATGTCTATAAGGGCATAAACAATAATTTTTAAAATGGTATTCACAGCTCCGCGTGCCACTTTGGGAATGCGTGCCACAGGTTCGCCACCCCCGCCCTAGAGTCTGCTTGAATGCTGTAGATTAGACCTGTGTAATCTACTCCTGGTAGCTTAGAAAACATAACTCTTCACATCCAAGTGGGGGCATAACACCAAACATACAGTAGCCATTCTTTCTTATAAGTAGGTAGCAAAATATAGATGCTTTTGTCCCAAAACAGGATAGCTGCATGTTATGTGTAAGTGCTCAATTGGGTATAATCCCAGGTGACTGACCTGTGGAGCTACCAGTACAGACTAGGATTCATCATTCTCAGCAGTGTGCAGTTCATTGTAGGATATATAGTTTACTGTGGTATGTAGTTTCAGTATGTAGTTTACTGTGGAAAGTTGACATTTTTACTTAGGGACAAAAGTAAAATCCATACCAAGTAACTACTTGGGCCTTAGACACACCAGATATGAAATGTATCATATCTGTCTACAGTCCACACAAAACTGCACACACTGCATCTACTTGTGTGCTGTTATGGGGCCAGACACTTTGTAAACAATGTACTCATCTCTGGTGTAAATGGTAATTAGTAAGACTCTTCTTTGAGAGAAGGGGCCAACTGAATGCATATCTCCAGGATACACATCAGGACTATCTCTTTCATTTTCACTGGAAGAAAGAGCACATTGGGGAAATGCCTTCATTTCCAGGAAAGCTAAGAAAAAGGGAGACTTCTGAGAGGTGGGATGTCTTCGCCCTTTTTATTTCCCCATAGTGGTGAACCCCCCACATGCGAGCAAACGGGATCTGTAGCACAGGTACGGCAGCAACCTCTCAAGCAGCACTTTCCGTTAACCTGGGTTATCATCTGGACGAGGAGCCATTTGGAATGAAGAGTCGAATCTCTGCTGCCTGCTGCAGTGCAGCATGGCACACACCAGCGACCCTGGGACACTCCTCCTGCTGTGGAGGCTCCCACTGACACGTGAGCTGGGGACAGACAGAGGTTTATCCTCTTCCAATCACCTGCAACTCATGTTGCAAGCTGAACTTGTTGGGTTTGTCACCGAAAACACAAAGCTTCCTCTGCATCTCCTGATGTATGTTTAACAAAAGCAGCAAGGCCCTTCACACATGGTTCATGTTCTTATTGTTTGCTTGAGCGTTTCTGATTTGTTGGGGGGAAGAAAAGACCCTTGATGTATGAAGTTGGGCTTAACTCCCCAGAGCCCAACTTTCCCAAGGTAACTCACTGCTTCAGGGTACTTTACCTTCGTGTGGGGCTGGGTCTTGATGGAGCCGTATTCATATTTCTTCTTTCCGCTGCCTTATTAATATCTGAAAAGAATAATCAACCCATCTGTTCAATGCTACGGAATAAAAACAATATCATCAGCACATTTCAAATGAAAGCAACAACAAAAAAACCACAATGACAACCAGATGGTGTAAGAAAATCCATTCAACAGACACACTGTCACTTGGGCAATTTTTATTAAGTTACGGCAGTACATTGTTACGGTTTGGTAAGAAATGTTCCTCAGTTTTCTAGCTAACACATAATTGGTGTAAAACTGATTATGTCAATGCTTTAACACAGCCAAGCTCTAAATCTAACACCTGTCCCCTCCAAAAGGGGCGAAGGTTGTCTTCTAAACTCTTGAAGAGCTGTAAGATTCTTTTTTGAGGGGAGAAGAGTGGGAGAATGATAGAGTATTAAAAAAAAAAAAAAGAGCAAAGGCAAATAATTCCATTTTATGTTACAAAGTAAGGGCTGGACTCCACTGTCTTAAAACTTCCAATATTCCATGAAGCAGGGTCTCCTTTTAGTGTGCCTTGTGTTGTAGTCCATTGGATAGAATCTTCCGGAATGACATGTCGGAAAGAAGTGGATTAGCTTTTTCTAAACAAAGTATATGACATGTTAACACCTATAACCCTCATAGATAAGTACCTAAGAATAAGAATTGGCATGTCGTATAGTAGGGTTAGGTAACAGAATACTCCTCATAAGAAGTCTTCATTAGAGAAGTCTGTCATTTACAACTAGGTATGGAAGGACATGGAACCATACAAAACTTATGCAATTGATATTGTATCTAATGACAGTAAATGTTAGTATTAAGCACTCACATAATTAGAGTGATATAAAATATTAATTATGTATTTAAAAAGTTCCAACCAGAGCCCTATCTCACAAAAGATCACAATAACAACAACAACAAACTTAACAGATCTGGTATAAACCTTATCCTGCTATGTTATCAATTTTTGAGTTCCTGTTCAAGTGAGCATCAATTCCATTTTAAGTCAGAAGTCTCTATTAGGCCTAGAAGAATACCTTTTGACAAAACTGAAGGTAACATAAATCTAAGCAGTCAGAGAAGCATGTTCTATCTAAGTTGCTTCTTCCCTTTTCAATTAAGCAGATACAATCTATAACCCTCTAGGTATTTTTAAACAATCCGGAAATATTTTCTATATAGGATTTGACTAGTAATATCTTGACCATAGCCTTGGTACTTGTACATGGCACTTCCACAATTTATAACCTTAAAGTTCACTTGCATCTGAATTGCATATTACATAATAAGAGGCCTATAGAAAATACATAGTTCTTTTATATATAACTATGAATTGACTCAGGTTTAGAAGGGCCTACTGACCTAGTCCGCTCACTTACTTTGTACTGCTCTCTCATATGGGGTGACTATGACACAGACAGAAAGGTGATGTCCCTGATTATTTAAGCAGTTTTCAAAGTATCTGTGGAATACACTGGGGGTGGTGGTACTGCAAAGATTTCTTTTAAATAAGTAACATATTTTCCAGCAGGATTCCATATGTTATTAAATGGTCTTGTGAATAAAGAACACTCACTACAACACTGACTTGATCTGGCTAACATTTAGGTGAGAGTACGGAACATATGGTATTACTTGAATTAGTAAGTTTTTATTAATGCTATATAATTTGCCCTCATTATATGAAAAGGACTATTACACTGTATCGTTACATCCAGCTCTGTAAGTGCCTACACATAGGAATGGGAGACTAAAGTAGTCATATATTATATACCTTTGGGCCAAAACTGGTTCCAGTTGGAATGACGTAGGTAAATAGTTTACTATGAAGTTGGTGAAATTTTTTGGCACTTGTTTGAAAGATTATTTAAAATTTCAAGATTATATCTTTAAACCATTTTGATTGTAATTTGCCTCCTAGAATCTATTTTTGTTGAGTAATCCACAACAATTATATTTTGATGGTGTGGTTTATGTGTCTTCTACAAAAAAAGCTAACTCTCAGACCATTTTCTCAAGTTTAGGGGTTAGCAAACTTTTAGTATGGTACGTCAAATGTTTGCTTATTCACCCCTATTAAGAATTCCTTAAATCTCCATCTTGGGTGAGATATGGAGAAAATGAGACTTGAAAATTTCGGACAGTTTCACTGCCGCCTACGAGGACTGTTCAGGTTAGGATAGTTTTGTGGGGGTTTTCAGAGACAGTTATGAAAACAAAACTGTCATCACCACTAAACCTCACACACACACAAATTCTAATATACATGCACATAGAACTTCTGGAAAACTATGAGTATACAAATACAGGAAGAATAGAAAAAACAGAGAAGCTACCCCAGTACAAATAACTTCAGGGAACTGATCACAGTATGGCAAATATTTAGTTAGGGTCAAAAAAACAAAAAACAAACAATGTGAGGTTCATTTGAAGAAGTTTCGCTTTGAAAATATAAATATAGGACCTTGTAAAGGGGGGCTTTTGTATTTTAGTTAAGTAGGATTATTTCTTTTCCTAAATCCTTATGGAGATATATAATTTACACTAAGGAAATAGAAACAGTGTTAATGTAAAGGGGAAGAGTAAAAATGTGAGAGAAAAACTTGGGGACCCTTCAGGACATTAGGTAGGGACCCATAATTGCAGAGAATTTAATCAAGAAGCCAGTGGCAACTTGGGAGTCTCCAAGGAGACATGGAATGTCTCCTCTGCATGGAAAAGGGAAGAAATGGTGCTTCTTTCTCCTCCTGCTATTTTTTTCCCCTGCCCAAAGTCAGTCTCTATCTCTTCCATCAGTTTGGCCGTTATTTCCATACTTTATTAGTTATATTAGCAATGTGAATACCATTCAGTATCACCATGACCACAAGGTGTCTGACCTTGGCCTGAACATTTTTAATTTTCAAGTGGTCTTTTGAAAACAGTTAAAAGAACTTTTCAAATAAGAATTTTTAGACAAGAAAAATAGCACCAACTGAAGGGGTTTACATAAAAAGGAAAATAATCTAGAACACATGATATTATATAGGAAGTGGCAGAGATATTTTAAATCATAAAAGAATGGGGTAGGGGAAGCTGGGATGGCTCAGTGGGTTAGGCGCTCACTTTGCAGCCCTGGGGACTGAGGATCAAATCCTGGCCCCAGCCCCTTGTGGACCCATATGCTGAACTGGGGAGTTCCCCCAGTTCAGTTCTCACCAGGGTGCGACCCCGGCCCAGTTCCTGCCCTGTGCAGCCCCGCGCCCACCTGTGGAGTGAAACTATGTGGAAAAACCAATGATGTGCAACTATGGAGACTATTCTGGGCCCTCCCCCTTCTCTCTGTCTCTGTATCTCTCTCTCTCTCTCTCTGTCAAAAACAATAAAAATAAATAAATCTTTAAAAAAAAAAAATGAATGGGGTAAAGGACGCCCAAAGAAAGACAAAATGCCTAATCTACAATTTTGAGACTAATATGCCAGACAAGGTTCTCACAATGGTCCTTGGATAATGCTATAAATAACTATGCAGATCTCATTCACAGTACCAAGAACTACTTTGTTCTGTTTTTTAAAATTGTGCCATTATAAAATAACTCTTTTAACCTTAAAACCAATTATCATACTCCAGGCTCTTGCAATGGAAAACAATGAGGACTATTCTGAACAAGTGCAGTATGAAGCACAGTACTTAGTGACAGTACCACCCTGGCTATTAAAGAATTCAGAAGCCTATAGAATTTCAATATGAGTGATCACAAGTGAAATAAAACTCCCTAAAAGGCTTAGTTGAAAACCAACTAACAATCAGGATTACTATATGGGAAATAGATGATAATAAAGGTAATGATACCTGGAAAACCATACTGACAAGATAGTGGATATTATACATTAAACTCCAAAATTAGAGGGTAAAGAACAGGACTTCTTGAACTATATTTATGAAGATGATTTTGATGGCATGGTAGTATCAGGGATATTATAACATGCTATATTATAATTAGAGACAAGAGAATGTTCTGCTTTAACCTTTTGGCTCACTTTGAAAACCTTGTAATCCCTCATATTTGCTTATCTCTTTCATTTGCTAATTAAAATAATTGTTACACGTGTAACTGTATTATAATATTCCTGGGAACAGAAATGGGGGGAACCATTATAACTTACCTTGACAGAATGCTCATTCTGTCCCAGAGCCTGTACTAAGAACATTATGCGCATTACCTCATTCAACCCTTTCTATAATTCTTGGAGTTAAGTACTATTACGATCTTTATTTTGCAAATGAGAAAATCTAAGGTTTAGAGAGATTAAGTGACTTATTTGAGATTACACAATGATCAGGAGGCAGAGCTAGGACTCAAGCCCAGGTCTGTCTGACACCAGAGTACTTAAACATTATGTTATGCTACCTCCAAATGGGAGGGGAAAGACATGGTTTACGGTACATTTTTAATGCTCTTGCTAGGACTCTCTGATCAAAGACACATGGAACCTGGAAAAGGCCCACTCTGTGTGAATCACTCCAATGTTACAGTGTCCCAGACACCCAGGAGGGTAGGACCTACTTATTCAATTATCACTTCAATTCCTACCATGTCAAACTACAATGTTTCTGACTTTTGTTACTGACACTCAATTCACTTCAACTTTTCAGACAAAAATTCTTTATCAAAATTTAATTTTCTTCCCTTTTTACTTCTTTTGAGGAAAAAGCACTTGGCTGGAATTAGTAAATATGAGTTCTAGTCCTACTTGGCAGGGGTAGGGTGGGTGAGATTGGATTTAGTCAAGTCATTTGGTTTCTCTGTACCTGATAAAATGGATATTTTACTTGTGGTAGTTAAATAATTTAAGGAGAGTCTCCAGCTAAGAGACAAAGAAATCACTAATTTGGGTTCACAAGGTTGAGTTAATCTAAATTAGTAAAAAAAACAACAGACTGAGTGAGCTACAAAAAACTTAAAATAGAGGTTTAATTTAAAGCAGGTAAAATTTCAACTAAACTGCACTAGAGGAGATTCTTAGAGAACTAAATTTCTGAACTTGAAAGGGAGTGTTTATTATCAGTACATCAAATGCTGCTATGTCTACTCTGTCACACTCTGTACAAGGCCTTAGACATGGAAATAACAAGGCGAAAGTCTTTGCCTTGAAGGAGTTAACTGTTTAATAAAGGAGAGAGGCATATGTACACAGATAATCACAACATAATCTAAAGTGAGATTATGGCAAAGATAAAGAAGACCTAACTATGAGTACGGTATGTATATGGCAGGTAAGAGGAGCAGGCCAGAGAGGAGACTGGGCAGAAGGGAGGTAGAGGAAGCAGGGAAGGCCTAAACATAACATTTAAATTGAGCTCTCAAGGATGATTTTACCAGAAAAAGACAAATCATTCCAGTACATGCAAAAGTAAAGGAATGGTATGAAGGATATGAGTTAGAAATACTAAAGGAAGCTTAATGCAGGGAATGGGGGGACAGTAGGAAGAAAAGAGAGAGAACTACAGATGCAAACCAGTTAGACAAAATCACAAACTTTGCTATGGAAAAGGAAGAAAATGGTGATAAGAGGAACTGGCTATGAACTGAACTACCACAAACAGAGTCCCAGTGAAGCCAAATAATGAAGACTTACTGTATGTATATTATTCGAAAAAGGGAAGAGGGAGTATTTAAACCTAAGACATTTAAAATATTGCCCATTATGCTGTTCTTTAAGGATCACTGGTTTGAGACTGCAGGGGAACAGATGAGATAAAATATTAAAAAGGTTATAATTTTACCTTCAATAAAGGGATATAAAATGAACTGATGGCCAGAGGAGTCAGTAAATGAATAGCCAACAATCATTAATTCAACTCACTGTTCAGGAAGAAACAACCAACCACCCTTCCTTACTTTTTTAATATTTAAAACAAAATTTAATTGTGGTAAAAAGAGACACAATAAACAATTTATCATCTTAACCATTTAAAAAATATAGTTTAATAGTTTTAAGTAAATTTATATTCACATTGTTGTGTAAGAGACCTCTAGAACTTTTTCATCTTGTGAAACTAAAACTCTCTATACCCATTAAGCAACTCCCCATCCCCCACCATTTATATGTACAATACAGTCTTTTCATTCTCCACATCACATTTTTTTTTTAAGCATTTTAAAGATTTACTTGTATTGTTTTTGACAGAGAGATAGAGAGATAGAGAGAAGGGGGAGGGCCCAGAGCAGACTCCATAGTTGCTCATCATTGGTTTTTCCACATAGTTTTATTCCACAGGTGGGCGCGGGGCTGCACAGGGCAGGAACTGGGCCGGGGTCTCATCCCGGTGAGAACAGAACTGGGGGCACTCCCCAGTTCAGTATATGGGTCCACATAGGCTGGAGCTGGGATTTGATCCTTGGTTACTGGGGCTGCAAAGTGAGCGCTTAACCCACTGAGCCATCTTGGCTTCCCCCACATTTCTTTAGTGAAGACATTTTAGCAACAACTAAGACAGTTAAAAATCAAGATTCCTAGGCCCTGTCTCTAACTTTTAGAATCTGAGCATGAAGCCTAGGACTCTGTATTTTAACAACTTCTCAGGTGATTCTTGGCAGGTATTTGGGAACTACTACTCTTTAGCGCTTTAGTGTACACATAACATGTACTTAGGACTTCCTTTCAGAAATCTTTCTAAACTCCTGTGTTCAAAGGGAAATAACTCATAAATATAATCTGTTGCCAAAAAATATCACAAAGGCTAAAATATGTAGAAGTATAGTCCCTGAAAATACAGAAAGCATAATCACACAGCTACCTCCAAAGGAAATGGAATCACGAACCCAAGTTTCGGATAGCGCAAAAGGTTATAGTAATATCCAACTGTAAGGTCAGTCCCCCCTACCCCCAGGAGAAGTGCACAGACCCACCAGTTCTCTTCTATTTCATTTGACCATTTAAAAGTATCCTGAAAAATTTAAGTTTCTTTTTCTAATTACCTAGTTATAAAATGGTAGGAAACATTAACCACGGAGTTTGCCAGTTTTTGATAGAATGTTACACACTTCTTTGGCTAATAAAGGGCAAAATGCCAACCAAAGTTCTCTCTAAATTTTGCAAACTAGAGCTGTCAGTATTATTTTGCTGGCAGGGGATAGAACCCTTGCTTCTTCTGGGGCATTTTGTTTTCATATCTAAATGCAACTCTTTGCAAAAAGAGAAAAATGGGCAGACACATAATTTCATATCCACATTACTAAAAGCAAGGTCTAAATTTAATAAGCAGACCATGCAATCTTGGTAGGTCTGCTTTCTTTGCTCTCAAGAAGGTGAAAGCATCTTAGTGAATGGAAGAAATTAAAATATTGAAAACACCACAGATATTTTAACTATTCCTATCACCTCTAGTTCAAATTATGATGCCAAAAATATTTTATAGTTAAATTAAGGTCTTACTTAAAACGAACCTATTAACGTAAACCAGCGTTGTCAATTCCTATTAGTAATGTAGGATATGAATAGACTAGTACTAGTATCTGCTTCAACCTCTATTTCCAGTGAAAACTCTTTTTCTAAAATTCTAAATCAGGGGTCAAACTTTAATGTACATAAAAAACCACAGGAGTGGCTTTTGAAAGGCAGACTCCTGGCTCCCACCTCCAGAGACTAGTCAGTTGTGGAGGTGGGTGTAGGGAGTTGCATTCAAGGATCTGTATTTCCAACAAACTATTGTAGTAGTGACTCTGATGCTGTCCTAATGTCAGTTTCACAAAAGCGGCAAAAGGTTCAGTTACACGTTTATAATCCTAAATTTTAAAACTGAACAAAAATCATGTTTCTCCTATTTTTCCTTTGGCTATCAAAAATAATTTCCGGGGGAAGCCGGGATGGCTCAGTGGGTTAAGCGCTCACTTTGCAGCCCTGGGGACCGAGGATCGAATTCCGGCCCTGGCCCGTGCGGACCCACATGCTGAACTGGGGAGTTCCCACAGTTCAGTTCTCTGTCTCTGTCAAAAATAAATAAAATAAATAAATAAAAAGCAATAAAATAAATCTTTAAAAAAAAAATAATAATAATTTCCGAAGATACTTCTTGTATCATTTTTCTGACCCTAAATACATATTACTACTCTCTCAATCTCCAACTGCAACATTAACTATACTCACTTAAAGCTAAATTACTTATAATTTAAAGTTCTCCAAAGCTTGTCCACTAGCAGTAGGATCAACCAAATCTTCAGTAATTCAATCATTAGAGATCCAAAACAGGAGACTACTCAAGATATTTTACAGAGCTAAAGTTGTAAGACACTGTTTTGTAACTGTTCTCCAATGCAACTTACGTTGGCCTGATCCTAGCCGAAAGTCATTGGTCTTTATATATATCAACAACAATGTTGCTCTGGACATGAAATAAAGGAAAAAGAGTCTTATGGTCTGGAATGTTCTGATTCTTTGAGGAAAATTATTTTCTCAATATAAAAGTCAACTGGTCCAGTTGACTATTACCTCTTGTTTTTTTCAGTGATAGGCTAAAGAATGAAAATGACCATCCAGCTCAGTGGGTTAGGCGCTCACTTTGCAGCCCCGGGGACCGAGGATCGAATCCCGGCCCCGGGCCCGTGTGAACCCACACGCTGAACTGGGGAGTGCCCCCAGTTCAGTTCTCACCGGGGTAAGACCCCGGCCCAGTTCCTGCCCTGTGCTGCCCCGCCCACCTGTGGAATGAAACTATGTGGAAAAACGAATGATGTGCAACTATGGAAACTGTTCTGGGCCCTCCCCCTTCTCTCTGTCTCTGACTGTATCTCTCTCTCTCTCTGTCAAAAATAATAAATAAATCTTAAAAAAATAAAATAAAATGACCATCTCTATAAATACTTATCTGGTGGTAATAAAACCACTATTTAGAAAGCAGTGGGCGGGGAAGCCGGGATGGCTCAGTGGGTTGAGCGCTCACTTTGCAGCGCCAGGGACCGGGGTCGAGTCCCGGCCCCGGCCCGTGCGGAACCGTGTGCTGAGCTGGGGAGTTCCCCCAGTTCGGTTCTCTCTCTGTTTCTGTCTCTGTATCTCTCTCTCTCTGTCAAAAAAAAAAAAAAGTAAATAAATAAAACTTAAAAAAAAAAAAAAGTCAATGAGTTCAAAAACTGTTTAAAAAAAAAAAAAAAGCAGTGGGCAAGTGTAGCTGTCAGTGTATTTATTTCCCTAATATGTTGCTGCTTCAGACAGTGGCCTTACCCTGATCCTTTCATTAATGCCTATTATTTAATGAGAATAACATAGAGGGTAACTTTCTGCTGGTCAGTGCCCTTGTAACTTCTTGACAGTTAAATTCTGCTTAAGTTGAAGAGTCTAGACCAGTGGTATCCAACCTGTGGCTTCCCTGGACCATACTGGAAGAATTGTCTTGGGCCACATATAAAATACATCAACACTAACAATAACTGATGAGCTAAAAACAAGGTTGCAAAAAAATAATCTCATGTTTTAAGAATCTGTGTTGGGCCTCATTCAAAACCATCCTGGGCTGCAGGTTGGACATGCCCAGTCTAGACAAATGTGTATGCTGTTCATAGGAGAAATTTCTTGGCACAAAAAAAATTAGCATTAAAAGCATTTGTCTCAAATACACAGTATTCATTAGTAATACACAAGATACATAAAGAAACAGAGTTTAGCAGAAATAGTAAGTTTTGGGGAATACTGGTACTTAAAGATGTTCATAGTGAGATATACATTATGACTATGTTCTTTTGGACATCTACACTGCATATGTTCAGCATGTTAAAGCCCAATTTTGCTTTGATTGTGAACTCTCTGATCTTCAAATAATGTCTTGAATGCATTCTATTAACTATGTGATTTGAACAAGAACTCTTACCTCTTTGAGTCCTTATTTCCTCATATGCAAAAAAAATGATACCAGTCTACCTATCTCACAAGGTAAAAGCAAATGAGTTGGTATTTGTAAACCATACGTACTCTTGGGTTATACGTTATCATTACCACTAAGAGTAATAATGAGTTTAGAAATAGACATTTCATTCTTCATGGGACTCAAAAACAAAAACAAAGGGAATGAGATATTAAATATATTTCCTCCAAGTGTTTTTCATTCTTAAAAGCACAACAAAATTTCAGTAATTCTCACAGTATTAACAAGCCATACAAAGGTACTGCCATCTGTAGGCCAGAGATGAAAGCCTTGCAATGGTTTATTTAAAACGAAGATTCAAACCAACAGGCACTTTTTCTCATTAGACTTCTAAAGCCTTTCCAAAAGATGTTCATTCTTAGCGTTTGAACACTGGTAGATGAGACTCCATTTGTTGAAGATATGGAGTTCTGCAACTGACTCCTGAGTAAAACAAATTCTCATTTCTCCTCTACATAGGACTGCTGCTTATAAATGTGAAGAAATGACCGTAGCCTTTTGTTAAGTTCCACACTGTGCTCATATCAAAGTAATCGCAAGGAATATACATTAAAAATATACATATAGCCTTTGAGGAAATAAACCCTTGAGCAGCCTGATTTTTCAGAGTTGCCTTTCAATTAATTAAAGCAAATCTGCTCTCTCACACACAAAAACAGAGCTTGTACACAGACTACAAATAGAACAGACTAGACTGTTAGCTTATAAATACGTTGTCAATGCCTCTTTTAAACTTGCGGTATTCACAGGCATGGAACACTGAGCAACTTGCAACTAGAAAAATTCCTTCTACTCGCAATATGGTTTCTCCAGCACATTCTCTAAGGAAATTCACTGTTTCTATGTTTTAGGTTAAAAGATTCTGTGAGAGGTTTCAAAGAATTGTCCGGAGGGTGACAGATGAGCTGAAAGAAAGGCAAAGAAACCATAATGAAGGAAGAAACTGATGTTAGCAAATAGCCAAGCGATATCCAATACCCACAATGCAAAGTTTGGGCTTTATTGTTTTGAAAAAAACCTAACAAGAAAGTTAGTTTTCATACCCAGGCTGAGTCATATAGAGAACATTAAATCTCGAGCTATCAAAACCCCAAACCACTCCATCAGAATTTGCAGAAACATCTTTTAAATGCACTGTCAGGGGACCACCCATGCTACAAGAAAGCTGAGGAGGCACACCGGAGCACTTGGGCAGACAGTTCCTGCAGTTCCCCGGGACTATCACTTGTAAGTCAATGATGAGAACAGTTTACAATGAGAAAAGCTTATAATATTAATTATCATCCCCAAGATCCTGGGGCATTTCGTAGAATCTGTTATGCCTCAGGGAAGCATTCTGCGCACAGAGTGAAAGCCAACAGGACAATTAACCCCGCACGGCTAGGGCAGCATTTCTCAAAGCGTGGAATGCAGAATAACTTCAGGAGGAACAAGGACGCACTGTTTTTTAATAGATAGGTATTTATTTTTTTAATGAGCATTAGAAAAATAACTGGCTTCCATTAAACGGTTGGCCATTTAAGTTTCCACCGTAAACACACATACTCAAGAGGGAAGGGAGGAGTCAGTTTAAAGGGAAAAAGTTAACATTTGGCAAATTAGAAACAGAACAGAGGGTACCGGGGCGTAAAGGTGCAACGTGAGAGTCTGGACTTTGGAGAACGTCGTCCTAAAAAATGCCCCGCTGGGCTGTCCAGGGGTGGAAGGTGCCCCGGATGAAGGCACAGGTCGGGACGCGGGCTCTGCCGCTCACTTCCGGGGTAACCCCGGCACCGTTTCGCCCCCAGGACTCTGGGCCTGGGGTCCACGTCCTAAAAGGGGCGGGGGTGTCACACGACAAGGAGACGCCTCGAGGATGCTGTCAAGGTGCCGCGAGGCGGCGGCGATCGCGGACAGCGCTGGGTCGGCCGCACGGCGCTGTGCGCCCCAGGGACGCCCCGCCTCAACCCGGGTTCGAATCCCGACTCACAGAACCCCTAGGCGAGCCACTTCACCATTTTAAGAGAGGGGAGTAGGGTGTGCAGCCCTACCCTACAGAGAACCTGGAGGACGAGTCGGCGATCCGCGCACAGGCAGGAGGCTGTGGTGCGGCGCCCTGAGACCCGAGTCCACCGTCAGCCTCCCAGAATGGCCGGGCTTGGGCCTGGGCCTGACAGGAGCCCGACGAGGACGCGCCCCGCCCCGGGCATGCGCAGCCCCGCGCGCACCCGGGGGAGCCGCGGCCGCGGGTCGAGCGGGCCCTCCCGCCTCAGCCTCCCCATCCGGTCCGGGTCCATCTCAACCGCCTCCCCGTCAGCGCCATGCTTCGGCGGATGGCCACCGCTTCCCGGCACTCACCGCTACCAGCGCGGCGGGATCCTGGCAGCTCCTTGGCCTCAGGCCCGCCGCCGCCGCCTCCGCTTTAGCCCACCTGCCCGCCTTAGGACAAAGGCGCCACCAACCGACCCGCGCGGGCACGAGGCAATGGCGGTCGGGGCGGAGAGTGGGGGCAGAGGGCGCGCACGCAACGGCAGGCGCAGCAATGTCGCAATAGCGCGCTGGTTTACGGCAGGGCTGAGGTGGGGGAGTCAAGTCTCCTTAGCAATATATGGCTCCCAAGCGGCAGTTGGGTGCGGGAAAAGTTGCCTAGTAACGACGTCCAACGCCGGGTCTCCCTTCCGGAAAGGGCCGTCACTTTCTTCTAATTTGCAGAGCAACTTCCTTTCTATGAAACCAAATCATTTAAACCCTAAAATACTTTGATTTAGTCTCGCATACTAAACCAAAAGCAAAGCACCATCGGGTGTATAGGAGAATAGTATATATCTTCTGTAACCTCCGATCACAAGGAACAAAGAGCCGAGAGGTAGAGAAAATGTTTTCTTTAAAAGTAAATTTAAATAGGCTGTGTATGGACCCTATTAGTTTTACTGACAAGAGGCAAAAGGCTTCGGTGATATAGTCACAGGTTCTTCTTGAGTTATTTATTTTTCTTGGAATATTCAATGTCAAAAATAAATTTCCCAGACTGTAAATTTTGACCGTGAAGCATGTAAAATGTTGTATTATTCATTTAGTTTACAGAATATATTTGTCACAGGGAATGGAATTTGCTCACACAATTGTCAATACACTTTCTCACAGCTATCACTAAATGAATCAGGTAGTCTCTTTTATTATTAATAGTTAGGGAATGCCGCAGACCACATGAGGTCTAGTTTTTCTCCTTGTGAATCATGCATGCCAAGTAAAAATGGTGGCTGTGGAATTTGAACACTAGAGGAAGTCAGATTTCTTTGATTTCCACTCATACGAGGTCTGACAAGTTTGCAAACTTGCCACCTTGCACTTATGTTGGCAGCACTATACAAACAACTTGGTAAGGTTTCATAACCTTGTTATATTAGTGTCTCAGAACTGTGTTTGTGTGGGCATGTGACAGTGTCTTGCTAAGTGGCATTCATATTGCGTGTTTTTTGTGTGCTGTCACAAGAATGTTGGAGCTTGAATTAGAGCAACGAACAAACGTTAACTTTCTTGTTAAACTTGGCAAGAGTGGAAGTGAAATCAGGGACGTGTTAGTCCAAGCCGATGGGGTAATGACATGAAGAAAACGGCTGTGTACAAATGGATTAAATGTTTTTCTGAGGGAAGTGTCAATGATGAAGAGAGGTCAGGGCATCCAGTAATGAACAAAACTGACACAAACATTGTAAAAATTCATCAAATTGTGTGTCAAAATCGTCAGCTGACTGTGAGAAGCATAGCAGACCAAATAAACATCAGTAGAGAAAATCTTTACTGAAAATCTTGGCATGAGAAGGGTGTGTGCAACAATGGTCCCAAAGGTTCTCACTGATGAACCAAAGCAAAGGAGAGTCAAAGTTTGCCAAGACTGGGGAAGCCGGGATGGCCCATTGGGTTAAGCACTCACTTTGCAGCGCCGGGGACTGGGGATCAAATCCGGACCCACATGCTGAACTGGGAAAGTTCCCTCAGTTCAGTTTTCTCTCTGTCTCTGTATCTCCCCACCCCCCCTGTCAAAACAATAATAAAAATAAAAGTTTGCCAAGACCTTTTGGAGAAGTAAGACAATGTTTTGGGTCGTGTTACCACTGGTGACAGAAACATGGGTGTACCAATTACAACTTTGAAACAAAGAATCTAAGTGCACAATGGAAGCCAGCCAATTCTCCACAACCAAAACAGTTCTATTAGTCCCAATCAATAGTCAAAACGATGTTGCTAACCTTTTTTGATATCAGAGGGATTGTTCATTATGAATTTGTACCACCTGGACAGTCAACCAAATCGACTGTTTGGAAGTGTTGAAAAGGCTGCTTGAAAAAGTTAGATGAAAATGACCTGAACTTTTCCCCAACAACTCATGGCTCTTGCATTATGACAACACACCAGTTCACATAGCACTGTCTATGATGGAGTTTTTAGCCAGTAAACAAATATAATACTATAAAATATAAAAATAATTGTATTGGAACACCCTCGCTGCTCACCTGGTCTGGCTCCCAGTGACTTTTTTTCTTGACCCAAAGGAAATATCAAAAAGACATTTTGAGGACATTCAGGCCATCAAGGGTAATACGATGACAGCTCTGATGGCAAATGCAGACCCATCTCTGCTGTCTTGGAGATTACTGTCTAGTGGAGAAACAGAGCAAGGTGAATAATCACTTGAGTGTGTAATTGCAAACAGGCAAATTACACACTTGGAAGGAAAAGGAATAAGGGATGTACTCTATTGTCTAGTTTTTCTCCTTGTGAATAGTGCAGAGTGTGCCCAGTGCCTATGAGGAGATACACTTGGCCTTCCAATCTTTACCATAATTCATCATGGCAAGTGGAAAAATGGAAGCTGGGTGGTTTTTGCTACCTCTGTTGAGAGCTCCTAGAGACAGATAGAGACTTCTCCTCTCAGGGATTTTCCCTTTACTTTGCCCTAGATTGTTCATTTACTCTTGGTGAGAATTTTCAGAATTCCCCCCCCCCCCCATTTTTTCAAGCTGTTAAACTTGTGGATTCACCTGCTTTCCTCATATATGTTTGTGGGGCAGGTTGAGAATCACACTTGATTCAGCTCAGAGTCTTCTATTTCTTTCCTTGGTTATCTCCTTTTTGATGCTTATGCCATAAAGTTGTATCCTTTTCATCATTTGGTTGAATGAATTATCTCTTTTTGCTATCTTTTAACTTAATTTTATTATTATATATATATATTTTTTTTAACGATTTGGCAATTTCTTTTTTTTTAAATATATTTTTATTTATTTATTTATTTTTGACAGAGAGAGAGAGAGAGATACAGAGACAGAGACAAAGAGAGAACTGAACTGGGGGAGCTCCCAGTTCAGCATATGGTTCCGCACGGTCTGGGGTCAGGATTCGATCCTCGGTCCCCGGCGCTGCAAAGTGAGCGCTTAACCCACTGAGCCATCCCGGCTTCCCCTATATTTTTGCTTAGATACACAGAGACAGAGATTCTGTGACCCAATTTCATCTTGCTATCTTTACCTACCCAGAAGCTTCACAGGATCATTTACTCATCACAATGGCTCATGAAATAGATACTATGTAATTTAAACATTAAAAACATTACACAAATTGGGGGAGCCGGGATGGCTCAGTGGGTTGGGTGCTCACTTTGCAGCTCCAGGGACCGAGGATTGAATCCCGGCCCCGCCCGTGTGGAACCATATGCTGAACTGGGAGCTCCCCCAGTTCAGTTCTCTCTCTGTATCTCTCTTTCTCTCTCTCTCTCCTCTCTCTGTCAAAAATAAATAAGTAAGTAAATAAGTAAATAAATAAATAAATAAATAAAAACTTAAAAAAAAAACAAAACATTACACAAATTATGCATGGACCCATTTTTCTTCTTTTTAGCTCATCAGCGATTGTTAGGGACATAAATCAAGGAATGCAGGAGGCCTCTAGAAGCTGAAAAGGGCAAGAAAACAGATTTTCTTCTCTTAGAGCCTACAGGTGCACAGCCCTGCTGACTCATGTTTTTTTTGTTTGTTTGTTTTCTTTTTAAGATTTACCGTATTTTTTATTGTTTTTGACAGAGAGAGAGAGAGAGAGAGAGAGACAGAGACAGAGACAGAGGCAGAGAGAGGCAGAGAGAAGGGGGAGGGCCCAGAGCAGTCTCCATAGTTGTATGTCATCAGTTTTCAACATGGTTTCATTCCACACAGGTGGGTGAGGGCTGCACAGGGCAGGAAGTGGGCTGGGGGCCTCCTGCATGGGAGGCACATCCCAGTTCAGCATATGGGTCCACATGGGCTGGGGCTGAGATTCGATCCTTGGTCCCTGGGGCTGCAAGGTGAGCGCTTAACCTGCTGAGCCATCCCGGCTTCCCCTGCTGACCCATTTTTGACATTTGATTTTCCTCCTTTGAGAAAACTTGGGGGGGCCGGGATGGCTCAGTGGGTTAGGCGCTCACTTTGCAGCGCCGGGGACCAAGGATCGAATCCCGGCCCCGGCCCGTGCGGAACCATATGCTGAACTGGGAGCTCCCCCAGTTCAGTTCTCCCTCTGTCTCTGTATCTCTCTCCCTCTCTCTCTCCTCTGTCAAAATAAATAAATAAAATAAAATAAAAAAAAAAGAGAAAACTTAATAAATATGTATTTGTATTTTCTAATTTTACCATGGTTTACTTTTTCCCTCTTGATAAATATTTAATCCAATTACAATTGGTTTTGATATCAAGGAGGGTATACTCAGATTCCCAGTTCTCCAAGCTATCTCAACATCAAATAACACCCCAAACCATTTTTGTATCTCTTCTTTGTCCTATGACATTCCTTTATTTAAGAGGATCAGATTCAGGGCTATTTATTAGTTCCATAATAGCCCTCTTTCTTTTTGGAGCAATTCACACTGTTTCAATTATTGTTATTCTAGGTGGGGCATATTTAGTTATTTTATTTCCAGAACCATGTGAAATACTTGTGAAAACATTTAAAGAGAATTATCTTTGATGTAGGTAAGTGGGTCTTATTTGTTCTACTCAGAAGAGCGAGGCAATCTGAGTAATACCCACCCCTTCACTTGAAATTCTCAAGGGATTCGTTTCCTGATTTGCCTACATGTGCTGGGGTATAGAAATGAAACATGAGGATAATAAGCATAAAAATGGTAAAGGGTGATACCGGAGAGGAGGATAGGTCAGCTGAGTCAATGGTCTACCGTTTCCTGGAGATCCTGATTCAGTAAGTCTAGGGTAGAACTTGAGAATCTGTATTTTGCTTTTGAAAGCTCTCCCAGGTTTACCAACCACTGAACTAGATAATTAAAACTGCACAGATAGGGGAAAGCCGGGACGGCTCAGCGGGTTGAGCGCTCGCTTTGAGGCCATGAGGACCGAGGATCGAATCCCGGCTCCGGCCCAGGCAGGACCCACGTGCTGAACTGGGGAGTTCCCACAGTTTGGTTCTCTAACTGTCTCTGTCTCTATCTCTCTCTCTATCTGTCAAAAAGTAAAATAGAAATAACTATGCACT
>PVKE010001212.1:0-24636 GCA_004027555.1 Craseonycteris thonglongyai | reverse complement strand
GATAAAAACAAAACAAAACAAAACTGCACAGATAATATACCTAAAAGCCATTTGCCATGTTTCGGGGTCCCTTACAAATAGCCCAAATTGAGAATGTGAAGTCCCTTGCAGGAGGGTTAGAACTGGGTAACCAGCCAAGTCCACAGAGACACAATCTGAAAGATGAGTGTTCCGGATTCAGAACGCAGTGATGGAACACAACTGTTTCGTTCTTGTTCGTAGTGTCTGGGAATTACGGAAGGGCTCTCTTGAGCAGGTCTGGCACCGAGTTACACAGACAGCGGTTGCAGGCGGAGCAGGAGGGGGCTGGAGCCGCTGGAGGCTGGCTGACCATCTCACTCTCTTTACGTGGTCTCAGGGACTCACCATGGCCTCTCTGCACGGGCTAGGTGGCCTTCCTTACACCACAGCAGCCTCAGAGAAACGAGGCTGCTTGCATCCTGGAGCTCAGGGCTCTGAGAGAGTGGCTCAAAGAACCAGGCAGGAGCTGGATTGCCCACTATGACACAGCTGCAGAAGTCACATAACCTCATTAGGCCCGCCAGGTTCAAGGGGAGGGAACACAGGGAGGAGCAGCAGGGCCACACTGTAAGAAGCGTGGGCAGATGGAGGGCACAGCTGTGGCCACCACTGGGCAACACAGTCTGCCACAGAGCCATCCCCCACCCACACATCCAGTGCACCAGATCCCTGGCCAACACCTGGTCCAAGCAATCATGCCCCCTAGCTTACCTCCAAATGAGGCTCCTTGCTTCCATTTTTTCCTCCCCTCTGCCGGTTCTCTTCTACAGCTAGAGTGACATTTTCATATAACAAATCCGTTCCTCACTCCCTGTTGTACTTCGCATAATGACAAAGCTGCTTTCAGGACCCTGCAAGATCTGGAAGCTTTCTGCTGTCCAGCCTCATTTTATACCTCTGTCCCTCTTGCTTTCCAGCCTGCAACCCCATTGGTATTCTTTTGGGTGCTGCCTTCACCACATTCTTTCCATCTCAGGGCCTTTGGACTTCCCATTCCCTCTCCTTAAAATACCCTCCCAGCCTCTTTCCTACATCCCCATCCTCACTCCTCCCTTCCCTGCCACCTCTTTAACGCCTATTCATCCTGAAGGTTTTAGTTAAAATCTCATTTCCCCTCCACACCCAGAATAGAGAGAGAGTATAGCTAAGAGCACAGATTATGGATTCAGATTACTTGGTTTCAAATCCTGGTTACATCATTTACTAGCTGTGTGACCTTGGGCATGTTTCTTAACCTCTCTGTTCCTCTCTTTCCTCCTTTGTAAGACAGAAATAGTGATAGAACCTGTCTTGAAGGATTATTGTGAATGTTGCTGACTTAATATACCGGTACATAAAACACTCAGAACAGTGCCTGCCGCGTACTTCCCAGTAAGTACTAGCTGGAAGTAGTTTGCCAGCCTACTGCACACTCTTGTAGGACTACACACTTTTGTCTTGAAATTACTTTTCAGAGGACATGTAATGACACATAGGGAGGATTTGGGGGCTGCCTCCTAATCTGTGACTTTGAACTCACAGCTGAAGATAAAAGAGGTGCTAAATATATTACAAGGCAGGGGCCCTTAACTTGGGCTCATGAACTTAAATGGGAAAAATCTACTTTCTTTCTTTTTTTTTTTTTTAAGATTTATTTTATTGATTTTTGACAGAGAGAGGCAGAGAGAAGGGGGAGGGCCCAGAGCAGTCTCCACAGTTGACAGCATTAGTTTTCCATATAGTTTCACTCCACAGGTGGGCACAGGGCTGCGCAGGGCAGGAACTGCGCCGGGAGCCTCCCTCATAGGTCCCGGTGAGAACTGAACTGGGGGCATACCCCAGTTCAGCATGTGGGTCCGCACGGGCCAGGGCCAGGGCCAGGATTCGATCCTCGGTCCCCGGGGCTTCAAAGCGAGTGCTTAACCCACTGAGCCATCCCGGCTTTCCCAAATCTACTTTCTTATTTTCATTTACCTTGAACTGAAATTAAGCCTTTCTTTCCATTAGGAACGTAGGCAGCAAACAGTAGTATTAGCAGAGTCTGCTACATTGTCTCCAGTAGAAAGCACAGACATTTAATGCTGCCTTACAGTCATTGCAGCTGTCTTGAATTATTGTTTGCACTCATCATTACTTTGAAATGATGAAAATTTTAGACTTGCCACTGCATCCTATTATTTGATCCATTAATAAAGAAGCACAGTACTGCATCGCACATTTGTCATTTAAATATTTGGATGACTGTACTTAAATATAATTCATCTTCTGTGTAACTATCGTATTTCATGCACTTACAAGCGTTTTTCTGAGCAGGGTCCAGAGGCTTCTCGAGATGGTCAGAGGGGTCCACAACATTCAAAAACCAAGCAATCCTGCTCTAAAGAAAGTAGCCAACGACTAGAGGAGACTCTCTTTCAGGGTGTACTAAGAGGTGAATGCTTTTTTTTGAGTCCGTCACTGTCTGAGGACTCTCTATATAGCCTTATTTAATCCTGCCAACATCCTAAGAGGTAGGCATTATTACTATACTCACTTTGTAGATGAGAAAATTGAGGCTCAGAGAGGTGGGCAAATTACCCAAGGTCACAGAGCAGCATACTAGTGGTGGAAGCCATGCTTTTCAATGACTTCAATAACCTGCTTCCCATATAAACCCCCTTAGTCCATCTGTAAAATAAACCTCTGTATTCCATTCCTCCATTTTACAGATGAGGAAACCGAGACGCAAAGAGGATAGAGTATTTTTTTTCTCACAGTTAAGCAACATAGTCAGGATTCAAACCTGTGTTTGTTGAGGTCCAAAGCCCACACGTCCCACTGAGCCCTGTGGGCGTGTAGCCTGAAAGAGCTGATGGTTGATCAGATAGATGACTCTGGAAGGCCTTTCCATCCATCAGGATTAGACTTCCACTACTTCTGCTGTGGGGTTGTTATAGCGTGGTGCTGGGAGCATCTTCCTGGACGGGAAATACATGCCAGCATTTGGAAAACTTCATTAGTTGCTATTGTTTAGGGTCTAGACAGAGAGTTAAAAGTAGGGAGCAGAAGAGTAGGAGGTTCTGTCTTGAGCTAGTGCTGCAACAGAAAGAATCATTATTCTGAAACCATTAATGATGAACTTGGTAAGAGTAAAAGCAGTCTTGTGACCTGTAAATGTAATGAAGTGAAAATGAGGTAATGGTATGTTTTCCAACTCCTGAGAATCTGAGAAGCTGAAAATTATCTCAGTATGAACAGGATAAAGGAACAGGGAACAATGGAAGCCATCTAGAAAAGGATCTTTATTCAGCTTTATTTATAGCAGATATTAGTTGTGTCTTTCAACATGGGGCTCACAAAGGAGTTTGTGTCACCGGCTGGGTGAAATAAGACGTATTGTCACAGCCCTGGATGCTTCCTTCCATAGAAACTAGCTAGTGCAAAGGAGAGAAAGGGAGTGCTATGAAGAGCGGACTGAATAGCTGGGGCTGGGAGAGGTGGCAGGAGGAAAGAGAGAAGACGGGGAAAAGAAAAGAACGAAGAGGTTCTTCGGCCACTCAACCCCCATTCTCTAGACCGGAACTGTCTAATATGGCAATCCCTAGCGATATGCGACTATTTACATTTATTACAAGTCAATAAAATAAAAATTCCACTTTCTTGGTTTCACTAAGCACATTTTAAGTGTTTACTAGGTACATGTAGTTAGTGGCTACCATACTGGATGGTACAGATGTAGAATGTTGTCATTGTCACAGAAAGTTCCATTGGACAGCACTGATAACCACCCGATTCCACCTGTAAGTCCAGGAGTATTGAAAGTCCAGTACAAGAACCCCATGACTGTAACCTCCTTGGCCCATGGGAAGATGGAAGAGTAGAGTCTTCTGAGATGGGACCTAAGAGCCCAGGTTCATATATGGCCTTAGGTGAGCCACTTGTACTCTCTAGGACTCAGTTTTCTAACATTAACATCAGTTTTTATTGGATATTATGAAAAAAATTACAGTGAATTTAATCCTTATAATAACCATCTGAACGCTTAGGCCCGTGTTACAAAAGAGGAACCAGAGATTAAGAACATACATGTTCAAGGCCACAGTCAGGAGCAGAATCAAGCCTGAGACACAGGCCTCTGGTTACCAGCCAAGCCACCCTGTCTCCGGCTGCTGGTTCATCACCTGTCAATCAAGATGTCTTCGATGGAGTTTCCCAGACCCAGGAACCGAGACAGGACTTGAGTGCAATGATTTTATGTGAGCCCCTGACAGGAGACTGAGGAAATGAAACCGGGTGGGTTGACAAGCAGGTTGCACTGTGGGCCACTGGGGCTTCATCTCGACTTGGGAGACAGTATAGAACACACTAAGGGATGAGGAAACGGGTTTTCATCCACCAACTCCTTGTCTGCCTTTGGCACGGGGCTGCTCCCAGGGCCATTAACCCTGGCACTTCTATCCTGCCTCCCCCAAGAGCTAACCAGGCTCTTGTGACCAAAGCTCCCTGCCCCAGGGAAGGGCACAGGAACTTGAAGTGGGAGGAAGAGTGCACGTGGGAGGCGTGAGAGTGGTGTACTAACAAGGTGCTACACAGGAGGTGGCACTCGGTGCTCTGTCTACTTTAGCACATGGCTAGTGGAGCCAGCCACTCCGTAGTAGGTATTTTTCATCATAAGATCACCACAATGATTAACAGTCTGCCAGAAAAGGCACTCAGGAAAGCCTGGAGGTACAATTAGACATCTGAGCTGATTTTCAACACGAATGACCAAATAAAGGGCGCCTAGCAATATCATACAAAGAGCTCTTCATTGAGCACATACTTACTGCTCAATGAATATTTGTTGAATGAATAACATGGATCAGAAAAAGACAATTCAGTAGAAAAATGAGCAAAGTTAGTTCATGGAAGAGGAAATACAAATGGCTAATGATCATTTAATAGGATGCTCAATTTCACTAATAATCGGGAAAATGTAAATTAAAGCAACAATGAGCTCTCTTTATCAAATTGTCAAATATTAAAATAAATGATAGCATCTAGTGATGGGGAAAATGCAACGTAAAGGTCCTCTCATACATGAGTATTTCCTAAGCTTTTTTGGAAAGTATTTTGAAAAGATCTGTGAACAGTTATAGTATCGAGACCCAGAAAGTCCACTTCTGGAGATTTCTTCTGGTGTCCCCGTGGGCATCGGAACAGGGCAGAAGAGCGGGGAGCGGGGGTTGCTGTGGGGCAGGCGGCCAGAACGTGTGAGCTTCTGAGTCAAGTAGACCCCGCGCTAACCGGGCTTTCTCGCACCCCACCCAGCAGGCTGGCAGCCGAGCAAGAACGTGCCCCAGTGACAGGTGGGCACTGGGGCCAAGTAGGGGAGTTCAAGTCTAAGCTGGATGTCCCCTGTCAGAGGCCTGTGCAGTGGGGAAGCCCCAAGAAACATACTCATGTGCCCCAGGAGAAGTCACAGAGGGGCACTCAGCTTGTCTGAGGCTGACTGAGAGGAGGAGGACTATTGCAGAGGGCTCTTCTCACTCCTGCCCCCCATTTCCATGAGGGTGCTGGGGCATGTCTCCCCACCAGGCCACATGGTCCCCCCACCCCCACCCCCCAGCTTTATCCAAGCAGGCAGGGACCTGGCTCGTGTCAACCCTTGGATGAGTAAGGGAGAAGACCAGAGGAGATTGACACTGGGTTTGAGGATAAAGCTTTCAGGGATGGAGGTTTAGCAACAGGAAGTCATCAAAAAGTAACTAAGGGGAAGCGGGATGGCTCAGTGGGATAAGCGCTCACTTTGCAGTGCCGGGGACCAGGGATCGAATCCCGGCCTCGGCCCGTGCGGACCCATATGCTGAACTGGGAGCTCCCCCAGTTCAGTTCTCTCTCTGTCTCTGTCTCTGTATCTCTTTCTCTCTCTCTGTCCAAAATAAATTAAAAATATATATATATATATTAAAAAAAAATAATGTAAGGTGTCGTTCAGGGACGGAAAAGGGAGATGCAACACAGCGTGGCTGAAGGCAGAGGTCAGGGGGAGAGGTTTCATTATCACGCCCCTCAAGCTGAGCTGCCTGAGTGCGCTGGTTTCACGGGCAGAGCATGATTGCAGTACGGTGTGGCAGGGGCTGGGCTCCAGCTCACGTCAGCTGCCACAGGCTTCTGAGAGGGCACGGGAGTTAGGCGGGCACATCCCAGGCTGGCTTTTGGAGACGGCCTCCCAGAGAAGGAAGGGACACCTGAGTGGAGCCTTGAAGGACGAGGAGTAAGTCCACCGAAGGGAGAGTGGGGAAGGGCCTTGCAGGCAGAGGTGAGGGCCTTCTGGAGCAGCAGGCTGAAGGCAGGAAGGCCAGTGAGGTGCGGGCCGAAAACCACGGCCTTGAGCCCTGAGACCTTAGCTCTGGGGAAGCGCTTCAAACCTGGGGGCGACACCATGGCGTTTGCCTGTTAGAACCGTCTGGCCTACGGATTCTGTCAGCGCTGTGGACGTGACCTCCAGGTGTACCTCTTCCCCGTTCACCGGGCCCTGGGGCCCCTACCCTTCTTACAAAGGCCATGTTCTCTGTGGTTCCAAAATCCGGAGTCCCCAGTCTTTCGCTTGTCCTTCCCTCTAGTCCTATCACTGAGCCCTTCATAGGACCCCTCGTTGAGGGGACTCTGAAATATCGTTTCCCTCCCCATAAATCGTCTTCTCTTTCCTTTCCCAACACACTCTTCTTGGCCCCAGAAGATTCTATGCCTTCTCTGGGCCCGTGTCTGCCAACACATGTTTCCTCAAGATGCACATAGATTAAAATATCATCGCTTTATCTTATCTGGTGTTCGCCCCATGGGGCAACCCGAAGGCTACTATTTATCCTTTCACAAGTTAATTTAAGCTGCCTTAATTGCTGCCCTGATATGTTTTATGTAATATAGTGTTTTTGTTCTGTGGAATTGCTTCCCAAGGCAGTTTTGTGAGGGCCGCAATTTTGGAATCAAGCAAATAAAGAGTAAGTAATGGCTGCAGTTATTACGGTAACGCCTCCCCTCCCCCCAGTTGAAAGTCATGAAAATAGTGCTTGTTTTTCCGAAGTGGACTGAAAAGGGTAAAGATATTCTAATGTTCTCTTCATCCTGGGCAGGCTTGCGTGGCATTCTGGAAGTCCCCTGCTTTCAAGTGTTGGACTGTGGGCATCTGACCACCAGCTGGAGGTCTGTGTGGTGACCAGCGTGGCGCCTCCTGCTTCCACATCCTTCCTGAGGGACGCTGCTCATAGAATGAGTTACTGAAGCCGCTCACTCAGCGATTCATCCAGCAATTGTGTACTGGTGTTTAGTACGTGTCCAGACTGGGATGGATTCAGTCCTTCCCTCAAGGGGCTCACCATCAAACGGGGCCAGGCAGGTGGAGTTTAGTCCACCCTGATGACACTGGGGACATGGAGGAGGAGGTGAGGCGGGGGCGCAGCTACCTTTGTCTCAGAGCGGTAAGAGGAGACTTCAGAGGAGGCAACATGGACCCTGGAGGCCAGGAGAAGGGGAGGAGGACAGCAGGACACAGCAAGAAAGAGGTAAGAAAAGAAGACTGTGTGTTTGAGAATCGGGAGAAGGTGAGTGTGGCTGAAGCCCAGTGTGTATTGCAGCGAGTGTGGGGACAGAGGTTGGGACCCAGTGAAGAAGAGCTTGCTGCAGAGCAGATATGGGGCTCACAAAGAGAACTGGAGAGAGAGACAGAGTGAGAGGGAGAGAGAATGAGTTATGGTTGCCCTGCACATAGCAGGAGCTCAACAAATGCTTATTGAATGAGGGACAGCCCAGGGGAAGGATGGCGAGGCCCTGAATTAGGGTAGTGGCAGTGGTGATGGCACAGAGGGGCTGGGTGCCAGGGGGTAGAATCCACAGGTCTCTTTGCTGCAGAAGCCAGAAGCCAAGGGGACAGTCAGCCCCTCTTCCTCCCACCCTCCCTGATCTGCACAGCCTGGCCTTCGGACAGGACCCGACATTCAGAGCGTGGAGGGTCATCAACCCAACTGGAACTGTCTAGTTCAAGTTCCTAGGTGTCACTGGGGGAAAACTGCTCAAGGGAACTGTGCCCGTCAAGGGCAGAGCCTGGGCCAGAACCCCCGAGCTGGTTGCGTCCCGCAGAGCGGAGCGGAGCGTGTGAACACTGGTTCAGGAACGGTTTGGAGGCAGGAACCGGGGAAATGTAGGCACAGGGGTGCGTGTGTTTCCTCAGAATGAGAAAGAGGGTCCGAGTCCCCTAAGATCCCACACCGGCTGTCTACTGGAGGCGCCTGGAGCCGCATGGGCGCTGGGATGTAACCGAATCTGGTGCGGGGAGCATGGATGCATGGCTGGATGCATGCATGCAGGGGGACGCTGAGCCCACAGGGAATTTCCTTTGAAAGAGAGTGAAACTCCAGGCTGGGAAGGGAAGTCTTTTCCTTGAAACGCCTCCCCGGCCCCGCTGCCCACACAAGCCTGCGGCCTTCCTGTTTTCAGGGACGGGGAACTTCCTGCGGCCTCTCCATCCGCGGCGGGGACGCTTTCAGTTCTGCAGGGATTCCCGGAGGCGGCGGGGAGAGCCGTGGGGGTCCCAGTGGTGTCTTCCCAGCACGCTTGGGGGTCTTTTCCCTGGACGCCGGCTGCCTCCTTCCCCTCTGCAGCTTGGCTTTTGTAGTCGCAGGGGCCAAGGAGGAAGGGCTCTCCCGGGGGCCCCTCCACGCTCCAGCGCGTCCCTAAACTCCCGGGGGGGAATTCGACTCCCGGTACCGTCCCGGGGGAATCCCAGAACGGTGTCTCCCCCTCCACCCGCTGGCCTGGAACTCCGCC
Organism: Craseonycteris thonglongyai; assembly: GCA_004027555.1. NCBI lineage: Eukaryota > Metazoa > Chordata > Mammalia > Chiroptera > Craseonycteridae > Craseonycteris > Craseonycteris thonglongyai. The sequence continues at coordinate 15,852 of PVKE010001212.1, read as the reverse complement.
CTCCCCAGCGAAGCGGGCTCCCATTGGCCCCCGAAGGCCGCGCCCCTTTCCTGGGCGTGGCCGGGGCTGGGGCAGGAGCGGCAGCAGAGGCTGCGTCCCGCTCCGTCCCGCAGCCCGGCTCTCAGCTCGCCATGCTTCGTCTCCCCCTGCAGTGTCTCCTCTGGGGCTGCTTGGTGACCGCGGTGAGTTCAATGTCTGCTCCGACCCGACGGGGGAGTTTGGGATTTGCGGGGAGAATGAGAAGAGAAGCAATTCTTCAGGGAAGGGACTTTCCTAGCTGCTTTTGGGGGGGCTGGGGTGGGGACAAAAGGGTGGGTGGGAGTTGGGTAAAGCAGTCCAGGTCCTGGCTGAAAGAGGTGGGCTCCTCTCTCCCCCCCCAGCCTGGGGTCCCAGGGAGCCCACAGAGGTCGTGTAGCGGGGACCCTGCAGGAACCGTGCCTAGATAGGGAGAATGGGGTTGGGGTTTGGGGAGTCTCAGACCTTCATCTGGTCACGTCTGGGTTTGCCTCGGAGGCTGGCCGCTCAGGGCAGGGTAGGGGTTTCAGAAGTGGGAAGAAAGGCTGGCCGAAGGAAGAGGCGGCCTGGCCGGTTTCCTGTCCCCTGTGCATGTGGACCGAAGCCAGCCGCGGAGAATCTTATCATGTCCTTGCCAGCCGGGGCTGCCATCTTCCAGGGCATCTTGTGGGAACAGTGGGTGATCCAACCGAGGGGGAATCCTCAAGGCTGTGCCTCTGCCTCCTGAATTTAAGATGCCACCGGGGACCTCTGAGGGGGAGCCGGTGGGACCCAAGAAAAGGGTTTCGGTTTCTTCAGGGACGGGAAGGGCTCAGATAGGCCCAATCAAGCATATCTCCGGGATTTTCAGAAGCTCACATTTGTCTCACTTTTTGTTTAAATGTATTTTTGTAGTTCCTCATTCTGGAGGCTGGGAATCCCCCAAGTACCTCACCCTCTCATCCCAACCCCTCCGGCTTCCACCTGCGGCCACGGACTGTAGTGTCTGAGCAGGAATGACCTGTGGAGTAAGGGGGTCAGCCGGCCAGGGGCGACGAGGAGAGCCGGTGGGGAAGCGCCTTTGGTCCCAGAGCTTTCATTTTCACTCGAAGCGGTGGCTCTTAGGGAGAAAGGCAGGAAGAGGGTGGAGCTGGGGGTGGGGGGGAGAGGGCTTCTTGTCGGAAGGGGTGAAGAAGAGCCAGGGAGTTAGTGAAAGGCCATTTGGGCTTCTGCGTGTGCTCCAGGTAGAAGCTGGGCTGTGACAGCAACAATAATAGCAGCAGCTATTGATCAAGAGCTTCCTGTATGTCAGGCTCTGAGCAAAATGTTTGACATACTTTCTCTGTCCTGATTTCTTTCACACACCCCCCCCCCCATTATACAGATCAGCAAACGGAGGCTCAGAGAAAGGCAATGTCTTGCCACATTCTCAAAGCTAGGTGGTGAGAGTCTCCAAGTCTTGGTCCTGAGCTCCTTTGTGTCTAAAGGACTGGAGCTAGGGAGTGGGGACAGGGGACCGATGCACTTCTACAGGAGGAGCTGTGTGGCTCACGTGTTTGAAAATAGCATAAAGGACTTTCGTTGCTCCCAGGCTGTGGTGGGAAGGTTCTCAGGGTTGCAGGCAGAACATTCACAGGGTGATGTGATGTGATGCTGGGGCAGCAGCCTTTTCTCCATCCTTCCCTGTTTGGGGTCAGATGCATTTCCCTACGTAATGGCTGAATCAGAGCCACCAATGAGGCAGGATCCTGGACAGCCAGCCAGTTCGCCAGGGTGCTCACATAGGTATGACAATGGAAACTGCCATTTCATGAACACCTACTATGTTCTAGACACTGTACCCAGCCACATACATATGTTTTTTTTTCTCATCTTTACACCCTAATCTGTGAGGGCAGGTATTAATACTCCCATTTTAGAGATGTGAAGACTGAGACTAACAGACGCAAAATAACGAGTGTTACAAAGTCAAGATTGGAGCCTCAGCTGCGCTCTTTTCACTGGCTGTCCCCAGAGTGTGGGGTGACAGCAGGGGCCACGTGCACACAGAACCGAACAGCAGAGATTCGCTTTACAGTTCTGTTTAAAATCCTTCTCATGTTTTTGTCAAGGAAGAAGCCTCTGGAGCGACAATATAGTTAGTACAGTTCAAATGCTTGCTAATCCTCCTTTTTAAACAAAAGTCAAGAGCAGGCCTGCGGTAGAGGGCTGTCAGTAAGCGAAGCAACCAGCCAGGCATTGAATAACGTTGTTTCATTTCTGTTGAATGTATTTTTAGGGTTATGTTTTATCCACGAGAAGTGAGACTGGCTCTCTTCTCACGGCAGTGGTAGAAGGTTTACATGGAAAATAAATGCATTTAATTTAAAGAGAAGTTATCGATAGCATGGGGGGTAGGTCCGCGGACGTAGTGAAAATGCGGGTGAGACCCAGGTTGATGGAGAGAGGGAGGATTGAGACCTGAGTTCTTTGGATTCTATGACCGGGAGACCCTGAGCCGGGGACCCAGCCCACCTGGTCCTTCGTCGCTCACCGTTTGCAAAGGGCAGGATTTGGACTTGGTCCTCTTAGTGTCACAATCGTCTGGCATTTCATGAAGGAGGGGTGGGAGGGAGGAAACATGATGAGGCTTGGAGAGGGGAAGGGGTGGAGAGCAGAAGAATAGGCGGAAGAGGCCAGGTGTTAAATTTAGCCAGCTGAAGTCAGCCAGCCCCAGGGGACATACTGCAGGCCTCCGTGAGAGAGGATCTGTTTAGTTCAGAGACGATTGTGAGGTTCCAGTCTCAACGCTTAGAAAAATATCCTAAAGCTTCTCGGGGTGCCGTCACAATCACATCAGTAGGCAGTTCAGTTAGAAACACACACACCAAGTCCTAGGCAGGCTCCCTATTCCTGCTTTGGACTTCCATTGCAGTTCTAACCCCTGTCCCCCTGATTTTCACCTTCCCGCCCAGGAGGCGACAGCAGAGATTTCAAGATCCCTTCAAATGGCCCAATTCTGTTTTTAGGTCCACCCAGAGCCACCCTCTGCATGCAGAGAAAAACAATACCCAGTAAACAGTCAGTGCTGTAATTTGTGCCCACCAGGTGAGATGCCAACCTTCTAGCCCCGTAGGTGGGACCCCTCTTGGTTTATGGGCAGATGCAGACCCCGTGTGTCGACTGTAAACTTGAGTCTTAAATGAGCCCTGGGAAGTCCCATCCCTGCCCTGCCGTTAGAATATTCTGGGTTCCCTCTCTACCTACCTAGGACGAGGGTTCCTGTCTTCCATGTCCCCCGCAGACCATGAGGGCTGGAAGGGTCCGAGAATGTCATTTTTGAATCCCCGGCCCTAAAGCTCAGCCTGATCCGTTTTCCGTAGGTGTCTGTCTGACTCATGAAGTGGGTTGGAGCTGCCTCACTTCCTGATGTTTTCCAGGAGAGAAGCTGGTGAACGACTGCACGGAGGTTTCCGACACAGAATGCTCTCCTTGTAGTGAAGGCGAATTCCTACACGCCTGGAACAGAGAGAGACACTGTCATCAGCACAAATACTGCGACCCCAGTGCGTGGCTGCTGGGGGAGGGGCACTTGGGATCTGGGTTGATATTCCAGCTCATTTTTCCCCCAAAGATTTATTTTTCTTGTTTGCGAAAGAGACAGAGACAGAGAGAAGGGGGAGGGCCCAGAGCAGTCTCCCCCGCTGCACTTCCGTCTTGACATAGTTTCACTCTACAGAGGTGGAGGTGGGACGGCGCAGGGTGGGAACTGGACTGGGACCTTCCACCTGGGAGGTGCGCCCCAGCTCAGCATATGGGTTTGCACGGGCTGGAGCCAGGATTTGATTCCTGAACCTCACGGCTGCAAGGCCAGCGCTCAGCCTGTTGAGCTACCCTGGCTTCCCTCCAGCTCGTTCTTGACAATGTAGCCACTCTGTGTGTTTGTTTTCTTTCTGAATAACCAGGGTCTGTTTTGATTGATCGGAGTCTAGGTTTTCCTGGTGGTTAAATAATTTGATTGCCATCCCTACTGGGAAGAGGGTCTAGGCAAAAAAGAGCAGGAGGCTGAGGAGTGGGGCCCAACACCTGGCTGTGAAGGGGCTCCCATCCCTCCCGCCCCTCTCTGCACAGACCTAGGGCTCCTGGTCCAGAGGGAGGGCACCTCGAAAACAGACACAACATGCACGTGTGACAACGGCCAGCACTGTACCAGCAACGCCTGCGAAAGCTGCACTTCACACAGCCTGTGCCCCCCTGGCTTTGGGGTGAAGCAGATCGGTACGTGGCTCCTGGGAGACTAAGCCCCAGAGGAGAGAGGGGCTGGGCAGCAGGCCCATGGCCCTAGAGGTGGAGGGAAGAGAGGCGCCAGCCAACATCAGCACGTGCACTGGAGTGACCAGGGAGTGGAACCTGTCTCATTCTGTGGTGGGAGAAGCCTCCCAGGGCTGCTGCAGTCGGGGAAGGCTGTGTGCTGGGGGAAGGGTGCTGAACGCAGGAGGATCTTCCTGTCTTGCCTGCCCGCCCGTTCCCTTGAGGGCCAGGCTGGTGGCCTGCTGGGGTGATGAATACCCCCACCTTCCTCCCAGCTACAGCGGCTTCGGATACCATATGCGATCCCTGCCCGGTCGGCTTCTTCTCCAATGTGTCATCTGCTTTTGAGACGTGTCACCCTTGGACAAGGTACAAGGACTCACCCCTTGTGTTTCCTGCCTGCGTTGGGACATGGGGTCTGCTTTCCTGCTATCCTGCCCCCTGCCCTTCTGCCCCTGCTCCCAGTGTCCACACTCACACGCTTGTAAGACAGCTAGTGACCTCGTGGCTGAGCACATGGGCACTGCCCAGCATCTTCTTGCCTACTCTCTCTCGGTAGTAAGAGACACTGTTGAGCTCCCCTTCTTGGGGGCGGGGGACACTGTGACTCTGCTCCTACTTGCCTTCTACCCTTCTCTGCTCCTCCTTGCTCCTCCTTCACTGGTTTTCTGGGCCTTTCTTCTGTTCTTCTCTCCCGTTACTCTGTCTACCTCCCCTGGGCCATCATGCATATTCACAGCTTCAGCTACCATCTCTCTTTCCCGGTTCCCAACAGCATCTGTCAGGAGTTGTGTCTGGACTGTCATATGCAACTGCCAAGGGCACACTCCATGCAGGCCCACCCCCTCCCCTCCCCCTCTGTGAAAGCTGCCACCTGCCTCCGGGCACACGTCCCACCCCCTGCCCCCTCCCCACCTCACCCCCACCACCTCCAACCTCAAATCAGTCACTGGGTCCTGATCGTCCAGCATTCTACTTTTGGGGGGATTCCTCCTCACTATCTCCAGTGACACCCCTTTAGTTTAGTCTGGGTGATGCCTTAGCCTCCTCACCAGCCTGCCCACATCTAGTCTGTCCCTTTCAGCTGGTTCTTCCTCCGCTTCCCAGAGCTGTCTGCAGTTCACTGTAGACGAGCCGGCCCTGGGTACGTGTTCCATGGCTCTCGGTGCCTTTAGAACAAACCCTGACTCGTGCATGGCCTCTGACCATCCCTCCCCGTTTCCTGACCTCGTCCCATATCACGCTACCTGCAGTCCCCTCAACACACTGCTCATTCTCTTGCATCAGACTCAGCTACCAGGAATACCTTTAAACACACGCCCCATGAACTTCTTACATTTAATTTTCAAAAATGGGTAAGACAGACACATCAGCTAGAAGGCACAAAAGGGCCTCTACTGATAAGTCTCCCTTTCTCCCCGTCCCTCAGCCACCCAGTTCTCCTCCCTGGAGGCAGCCACTGTTCCTTGTATGTGCTTCCAGAGACTCTATGCATGTGCGTGCACAGATGCACACACACACACACACACACGCATGTGTGCAAGTGCATTGTTCTACACAAACTGTAGCATCCCACATACACTTTGTTATTTGTTTACTGTCTGCCTTTTCCAGTAGATGGCAAACTCCTTAAATGTGGAGACGGCTTTTTTCTTTCACTGGTGTATGCCCTAGAACATAGTAGGTGCTCAATAAACTTGTACTGACAAGTGCTGGCCGATGACTGGAGCCACATCGGGGCAGTAGAATCAGAGCACTGGGTTCCAACCTCACAGGAGCTTAGAAAGGGTGTGGCCCTGTACAAGCCTGTGACCCTCATTGCGCTGAGCCCTAGTGTCCTCATTGGGAAAACGGGAACGACCTTCCTCTCACAAGGCTTGAGGAAGACATGTAAAGGCGTTTTGTAAGCTCGTAAGCTCTTTGCTCGTGTAACACTCTCTCTTGCGTGTGCTTTCTTAGAACTGCTCTTTCTTTCCTCCACTTCAGATGATCATTTTCTCTGTCATGCCTTCCTCTGACCATTCCTCACCGCTTCTCCTGGGATCGCCTTGCACCCCGTCTTCAACACATATCCACGTCCCTAACTGGCCGCTTCTCTGTACTCTCTGCTCCTGTGATCTCTCGCCACCTGAGTCGTCTCACTACTTAAGTCATCTGGTTGGAGGCTGATGCAACTCACTGGCTGAATGCAGTTGAAACCTTCATGGGTGATCATCATTGATCTGGGCCTAAAGACCATATTGTCCGTAGTCCCCTAACACCATCTGGTACACCGTCCTAATCGCCGTATCACGTCCTGCTCAGTGGGTACAGTTGCTGTAAATTTTATATCCTCCAGGGCCCACTCAGACCTAACGCCCCCAGCGAAGTCTTTCTGGACAACGCTTACAGCAGAGGTTCACGACTGAACGATTTGTCCCCTGGGGACAATGAACAATATCTGGAGACATTTTCGGTGGTCACGACTGGGGAGGGGGCGGCCACTGGCATCTAGTGGGTGGAGGCCTGGGATGCTGCTAGACACCCCAGTGCACAGGATGGTCCCGCCGCCGAGAACTGTGTGGCCCCAAATGTGCGTGGAGCCGAGGTTGAGACGCCCTGCCTTAAACTGAGCGCACCGTCTCTCCATTGCAGCCCTTGTGGAGTTCGTCTCCTCTTCTCTGAACAATTCCTGGTTCACGTTAGCGTGTATCACAATGCTTGGCACTCATTAGAGACTGTCCTGTTATTACTCCTTCACGATGTGTGATGATCTTTTCTCTGCACTCATGGGTTCCAGAAGAACAGAGTTTGCATCATAATCGGCAGAGCAGGGCGCATGTAATGTGTGCTCAGCGAACCCGAACTTGTTGACAGTCTCTGAGGTTGGAAATCTATGGTTGGGGGAACTTCATCTCTGTCCCTCTCTCCTTCCCTCCTTCCCTCCACATGTGTCTGCACACAGCTGTGAGACCAAAGGCCTGGTGGAGCTACAGGCAGGGACCAACAAGACCGACACTGTCTGTGGTGAGTCCTGGAGAACAGGCCCCGGCAGCAGGCTAGGAAGGTGGGGAACTGAAGAGGGAGACTGAGGCTCGCAGAAGCGCTGGGCAGGAGGAGAAGTGAGATGAGGAGGCAGTCTGGAGCTGCGGCATGTCAGCTCTGCCACTTATCTGAGGAGCCTGGGCAAGCTGCCCTCCCTGGAGGTGCTTCCAGAGGCTCTGTGAACCTGTTTCTTCATCTGTGAAATGGGATAATCGCACCTCTTTAGTAGGTCGGTGGGAGGGCCTGGCATGGGCTCTTGCACTTGGGAAGTGCTCTGTCAGTGCCACCCAGCACTTCAAGTACCAATGTGGTGTGGCACCGTTTCCTCTCAGGGCCTCAGTCTTGATTTTAGAAGGAGGAAGTTGGCCTGCAGCACAGACCACAGGCTCAAATAACTACAGGACTGGGCAGGTCACGTTAATGATGAAAAAGATAGAGGTAGGAACAGAACACTCTCCGTCCTTGTCCATAACATTCATTTTCTTCTTGGCAGGGCTGGGACTGGAGTGAGATAAGCGAGGCATTGTCTTGGGCACTGTATTTAAAGGGGCCCCAGAAAAATGCAGTAATCAGATAAATAACATTTTGATATAATATTTAAGACATATCAAAGTTAATGCAAAAAAAAAAAATCCATAGTGAACAAAATATCAAAATTTTAAACTAGAGACATGATCCAACCCTGCATGACCCTGCCTCACTTGCCTCAGCCGAACCCGGCCCTGGTTCCAATAAAACTTTATTTAAAAAACAAAGAAAAAGCTGGGTTGGCTCCGCTGGTTAAGTGATTGCTTTGAAGCCCTGGGGACCGAGAATTGAATCCCGGCCCCGGTTTGTGTGGACCCATGTGCTGAACTGGGGTGTGCTTCCCATGCAGGAGGCCCCAGTTCACTTCTTGCCCCCCACCTCCTGGTTCAGTCCCTGGCTCGAGGGGGCGTGCCTCCCATGCAGGAGGCCCCCAGCCCAGTTCCCACCCTGCGCGGCCCCCACCCACCTGTGTGGAATGAAACCATGTTGAAAACTGATGATGTACAACTATGGAGACTGCTCTGGGCCCTCCCCCTTCTCTCTGTCTCTTTGTCTGCCAAAATCAATAAAATAAATCTTAAAAACAAAAAAAAAAAACCAAAAACCAAAAAACAAGCAGTCAGCCTGTGGGCCATAGCTTGCCGATTTGATTTTTCAAAATATGGCAATAAAATATTACTTATCTTTTTTCTTTTAAGATTAATTTTGTTTTGAGAGGAGAGAGAGAGAAGAGGGGAGGGCCCAGAGCAGTCTCCATAGTTGTCCATTAGTTGTGACACCGTTTCATTCCACACAGGTGGCTGTGGGGCTATGCAGGGCAGGAACTGAACTGGGGGCCTCCTGTATGGGAGGCCAGAACCTTCACCCCTGCAGCCCAGCGTCTGGGTCTGTACAGGCTGGGCCGGGATTTAGTCCCTGCTGCACTGTCCCGGCGCCCCCAAATGTTACGTGTCATGTGTCTTGATGACTGAGTTTCGGCGTCCCCTAGTCCCTGCCCTGCCTCTTGGCCTTTCTTTCATTTTCCCATTTGGAATAGAGACTTAGGTATAAGAAGCATTTAATTTCCCCTCTATTCTATCAATAAGACACAGGTGACAGTGCGGACATGCATGGCGTGCCGGCGGAGAGTAGGGAAAGGAGGGGAGTGTGGTGAGTGGTGGAGATGGCGCCACCACGCCGTTCTGGCCGGTGGGTGTCGGGGACGCTGCTGGCCCAACGCGGCCAGGTTGTCCATGTTTCTAAGCGACACCAGATACCTAGATTTCAAATATGCAGTCTCCCAAGTTTAAACTCGCTTTTAAACCATTTTTAAATGTGCTGGTCATAGGAAAGACATCTGCTGGCCACACTTGACCAGCGCTGCCTGTTTGAAACCGCTGGTGTGGATGAGGTCGGACACAGGGATTTTATTTATTTATTTATTTTTTAAATATATTTTTATTTATTTATTTATTTTTGACAGAGAGAGAGAGAGAGAGAGAGAGAGAGAGAGAGAGAGAGAGAGAGAGAGAGAGAGAGAGAGAGAGAGAGAGAGAGAGAGAGAGAGAGAGAGAGAGAGAGAGAGAGAGAGAGAGAGAGAGAGAGAGACACAGAGAACTGAACCGGGGGAGCTCCCAGTTCAGCACATGGTTCCGCACGGGCCGGGGCTGGGATTCGATCCTCGGTCCCCGGGGCTGCAAAGTGAGCGCTTAACCCACTGAGCCATCCCGGCTTCCCCATGGACAGGGATTTTAGAGTCGGACAAGACTGCAGCTGCTTTGGGCAGGGGGCGGGGAGCCCTCGCTGAAGTGTCCGTCCCTCCAGGTCTCCGGGATCGGATGAGAGCCCTGGTGGTGATCCCCATCGTGATGGGGATCCTGTTTATGGTCCTGTTGGTGTCAGCTTCTATCAGTGAGTCCCCAGGGTGGGAGGTGATGGGGGGTCGGGGGGGAAGTAAAGTAGAACGGGCTACCTGTTTCCTGATTATGGCTTCGGCAACTCCCATTCCATTTTTCTTTTTTTCTCTCTCTAGGAAAGGTGGCCAAACGGCCAGACAATAAGGTAGGTCACACTGGGAACTGGCTCAGAGTTTTGGCAAACTGGAAAGGAGGTTGACTCGTTGTCTGTAGGACAGTAACACTGGTTCAGGGTCTGCCCCTGCGGGTGGGGGGGGGTGGCAGCTGAAGGGTTACTCTCCCCACCAAGGCCCCTCCCCTCCCCGTGGTCTGGGGCTCCTCCCATTCACTCCTTCAGCCAGCCTTTGTCACCCTCAGAGCTCAGGTCCCCACAGAGCCACCCCAGCACCCCCGTCAGTCAGGGGTGTCACTTGCTGTTCTTTCCTGGCACTCTGGAGCTCCACGTTGGGGGCCTGGTGCAGGGCCATGGGCCATCTGGAGGCGCAGCGCCTTGAACCCTCAGTGTGGCCAGCAGGGGGCAGAAGCCGCCCATGGAACCAGCCCTGACCCTCTGGGAAAGCAGAAGGGGGATCCCCTTCCGAAGGAGGGGAGCCTCGGAGGTGCTGCTGGGTAACCTCACGCCTTGGCTCCCCAGGCCAACCCCCCCAAGGACAAAAGGCAGGATCCTGTCGAGATGCTGTATGTGGACGACATCCCTGGGCCCTGCTCCACTGCTCCGGTGCAGGAGACCTTGCACGGGTGCCAGCCGGTGGCGCAGGAGGACGGCAAAGAGAGCCGCATGGCAGTGCAGGAGCGACAGTGAGGCTGCGGGTGCCGCGAGCGCGGCGCATGCTCAGATGTGCGCGTGGCCTGGAGCTGCTGCTGCCACGTGGGGGAGGCGCTGGCCCTGGCACACACCCCCTTTGCCAGCACCCCTGTCGCTCAGAAACCGTTCACCTCGGGGGGAATCGCCCACTCCAGCCTGGAGCCCACTCAGGCTTCAACTTGCTGTTAAAGGTGGAGGCAAAACTTTTTTGGGGGCCACATCCTAGTATCATCAGACCCTCCAAACCCCGCAGTTCAGTGCCCAGAGATGCATCACGGTGGTGTCTAGGAGCCCAGGGGGCATCCACACGGGTATCCATTGCAGAGTGGTTTGTGACAGGGAACAACTGGAAGCCATTTACCTAAGAGGGCTGCCTAAATAAAATTGTAATATATTTATGTAACAGAACCTCAGAAACACTGTCATGGAAAAAGAAAAAAGCAGTTTGCAGAATGGTAGATGCGGAATTTTTTTTTTTTAAAGCACACACCCCAAAGCAAGGCCATAGAGTGTCTCTATATGTATAAGCATGATACACATTGTGTATGTAGACATAACAAGGGTCCTGGAAATGTACACAGAAAATGCATAGCTGGAAGAGTTGTAAAGTTTGGGTTGGGAAAGTAGACTTTGGGGGAGGGTTGGTTAAAGGAAGATTAGACTTTCCCATAATGCTTCATTTTTTCCCCCAAAGGAGAGTGAATTCACATAATGTTTCCATAATTAAAAAGCTATCAAACATGTAAAAGGGAAAACAGGGGTGGGGGACATGCTGGATGACAGGAGCTACTTAACTTACTGTCAGGCTCACAGAATTAGGGCACTTTCTGAGGATAAATATGAACATCCCCTGGCTCCTGTCCCTCCAGGGAGGTTTCCATGTGTGCCCTCGCTGGGCAGCATGCTTGTCATTCGTGATCCCAAGACATCCTTGCAGGTAGGCAGGGCCACATCCCCCCCTCTTTCACAGAGGTGGGAACAGGCCCAGAGAGGTGAAGTGACGTGCCCAGAGTCACACAGCAGTTCGTAGTGGTGCCACTCAGAGCTCCCTCCTCCAGGCCCTGCACCGCATGCCCCCAGAGCTGCCTGCTTGCTGGAACCCAAATCGGTAGCTCATTCTCGGGGAGATCTTGGGCCTCCCACCTCCCCCTGACCTCCCGACTGCTCCAGAAGCTGCTGCTTCTTGGTCAGATGGACCCCCCCACACACACACAGAAACTTGGGATAAAAATAAGCCATGCTGTTCTCTTTTCCTGCTGTGCCAACAGAGGGAGGCTAGGCAGGAGGCGCAGCGGATGGAGTGGGAGCAGAGGGGAAGGGAGGCGAGCCAGGGGAGGGGGGAAGGGAGAGCCATGGACTGCCCTGGTGTGAAGCTGAAGATTCATGGCATGGGTGAGGCCAGGCTGGTTTAACCCTGGCATCTCAACCTTCCCAACCCCCTGCCCCCAGCAAGAAGTTCCTTCGCATTTCCCCAAGGTGTCCTGCTGCCTGCCTCCAGGGCTTGTCCCTTGTGGTGGCTGTGAGGACAACTGGGAGCCAAGAGGGGCCACCTGGCTTGGCAGTCTTTCCAGAAGAGCTTTAAAAACCATTGGATGCACCAGGCAGAGACATTTGCTTTTGAAAGTGGAGCCAAGTGGTGGTGGGATGGGGACAGGGGAGCTATGGGACCTCACCCTCCTCCCCTGCCTAGAGTTCAAATGCTACTGTTCCTCCTGTGCGTGGCAGTATGGTGGGAAGGGACGAAAGACCCGCCATCTCAGCCACCTGTCATCTGTGTGGCCTTGGGTGGGTCACTATCATCACCTAGTGTCTCGGTTTCCTCATCTGGAAAGTGGAGACCAGGCCTGTAGCAGCTGCTATTGGTGTCTCCTTTGTCTTCTCCGAGGTTCTCGGTCTTGACCATGTACTAGAACCAGGTGACTTATAAGCTTGCTGGGCCCGTAGCCAGTGTTTCTGATTGAGTAGGTCTAGGAAGGAGCTCAGGAATTTGCATCTCTAACCCGTTTCCCAGGGGATGCTACTGCTGTTGGTCCAGGGACCACATTTTGAGGACTATTGCTCTTGGTAGTCAGATCTCTAGATAAGCAGGCGGTTTCCTGTGGCAAACACCTGGGACCACTCACCTGGGGGCTTTCCCTGGTCCTGAAAACACTCTCGGTGCAGGTGTGGGGCAGGTAAGATGCACCTGGGGGCGGGGGGTAAGAGGAGCTAATGCCCAGGAATATCCACAGGCGGCTGGGAATGAAAGTTGGAGGGTAGATGAGCCAGCCTTCTGGCCCTGGGAAGGGACTCAGGGGAAGTGTGGTCTATACTTCCTCCCAGCTTCCCTAGAGAGATCGACCCCCGGCCACCCCTCTGCATTGGCTTCCTTCCTTTCCCTGCCTCACTTTCCCACCCAACACCAGTGCTTCTGGAGTTCAATCCCAAATAAACTACATTTGCTCCTTCCGGTCACAGCGCCTGCTTCTGGGGGAAGTCCCCCCATGAGCCAGCAGAACTCACACAGAAGAAAGAGCACTGTTTACAGGAGCTTCCAGGGTCACTTTCCACAGTTTCAGGTACCGAGGGTCACCTGTAGTCTGAAAATATTAAGTGTAAAATTCCAGAAATAACCAATTCACAATTTAAAGTGCATGCTCTTCTGAGTAGTGTGGTAACATCTCACTCTGCCCCACTCTGTCACGCCAGGGTGTGAACTGTCCCTTTGTCCAGAGTATCCACACTGTATACACTCCTGCCTGTTAATCACTTAGCAGGCATTTCTGTTATTAGGTTATCAGAGAGAGGCCATGTTCACATAACTTTTATTACAGTATACTGTGACAATTGTTCTATTTTATCATTGTTAATTTCTTGCTGTGCCGAATTTATAAATTAAACTTGGGGATGCTGGGATAGCTTAGCAGTTTGGGTACCTGCCTCGCAACTTTGAGGGCTGGGGATCGAATCCCAGCCCCGGCCTGTGCAAACCCATATGCTGCACTGTAGTGCAACTGGTAACCCCAGGATGGCAGCAAAGGTTCTCACCTCCCATGCAGGAGGCCCCCAGTGTGGTTCCCACCCTGCGCAGCCCCACATCCACCTGTGTGGAGTGAAACCATGTTACAACCAATGATGTACAACTATGGAGACTGCTCTGGGCCCTCCCCTCCTCTCTCTTTCTCACCTTCTCTCAATAAAATACATCTCTAAAATAAAAAATAAAAATAGACTTTATCATAGATAGGTCTGGATAGGAAAAAACATAGTACATTTAAGGTTCAGTACTATTTGTGGTTTCAGGCATGCACTGGGGGTCTTGGAATGTACCCCCTATGGATAAGGGGGCCTACTGCATATCTTCACGTCCCTGACAAAGGAAAGGGGTGCTCTTTGTAGCAGCTGCAGCAAATTCTGGGTTCTGAGTGGAGCTCCGCCAGGAGCTTTCTGTGCGACCTTGGAAAAGTTACTCTCTGGTTCTGGGCTTTTCCCTCCCAGATGCGTGATGAAGACCTGGGGCCCTAGGAGTTCTAAGGGTCCTGCCAATTAATTCTACAAAGAAGTGAAAAGGATCAGCCCCCACCGTAGGGGGGTGGGTGTGAGGCACACATCCGCCAGCGGGTGGCACCAAAGTAACGTCCGAAGACCCTGGTGGCCGGCTTTTGCGGCTCTCACACCGCATCCTTTGGAGGCAAGGCCTTTCCTCCCTCCACCCATAGTCCTGAGACTCCTGCAACCTCTATTCTGCAACCTCATCCGTGCCCAGGCCCCCTCTCCCCTGCTTCCTTCACCTGCGTTCCTACTGTGGCCTCCTCCTGAGCCAGCGCTGTGCACAGGGACGTACTAAGTGCCCGGATCGAGGGCTCACTACAGCCTAAGCCGGGGGTGGCGAATCTATGGCACGCGCGCCCAAAGTGGCACGCGGAGCAATTATTTCGGCACGCGGAGCTGTGAATACCTTTTAAAAAATTATTGTTTATGCTCTTATAGACATAAAAATAATCGATACCTCTATCTCACTCGAGGTTGGTACGTGAGTCAAGCAAGTATACTCTTATTTCATAAACTTTGGCACTCAATCGCCAAAAGGTTCGCCACCCCTGGCCCTAGGCACAGCGCGTAGAATGTCCCTTGCATTTTCTTGGTCAGTAGGACAACCCCGCACAAAGCCCAGTCTCTAATATCACTCATTTCACAGTTGGGGCTCAGAGGCTAAATGACTTATTCGCTAAGGTCTGAGGAGAGAGAGCTGGGACGTGGACCCATCTGGGTTGACCTAAAAGCTTATGGTTTTACCCATTTAGTGAGGAGAGAAACAAACATATTAACGGGCCATTAAAGGGACAGTGTGACCGCCCAGGGCAGCCGGAAAGCCCAGAGCAGGAGCAGCTTACCTCTAAGGCAGGGTTACAAACGCACGCACACAGGCTGGCGAGCTCAGGGCCTGGGTGACGAGATGGAGGGGCTCCGCTCTCCTTGGGGGCAGCGTCTGTCGGTTGCTTCCGATGGCTGCCCTGCAGGAACGAGCGTTATATACTGCGGGGAATCCAGATTTCCGTGTGAAACCGCCCAATGTTTACATGCCACCCATTCCAGATCTTACCACTCAGAAACAACCCAAGAAAGCATGTCACAGAGGCTTGGAATTAAGAGGCTGGGGTTGTCATCGTGTCCAACCCTTTTGTTTTATCTATGGGGAAATTGAGGCCCTGGGAGGGTCCAGAGCCCAGAGAGGCAAAGCATGACGTAGGCTGGTGGTTTCCTTCCTCCACACTCCAGCCAGGAGCCTGGCAGGGGACCCCCAGGGGCTTGGTCAGCAGGGTCTGCAGCATTGAAGCTCCTGGGAGTGGCGCTGAGCTGGGTGGAGACGTCCTGCTTATTCTGTGACACTCCCCCTCCCCCATTCCAGGCCCTCCCCCATCATGCAGGCCTGCACGCACAGACCCTTCCCTAAACCTCCAGAGCCCTGGAGCGGATTCCTTGGGCAGCAGAAGTTATTAAATACTCTGCCCTAAAGGAGTTCTCGCTCCCAGAGTGACTCAGGTGCAGCAAATTACAAACCCCCTGCGGGGGTGGGGCGATACAATTTTAATTTGTAAAAAAATGAAAGAAAACCTGTGCTGTGGTCCTGGGGGGAGGGGGAAGGGAGCGCATGAGGGGGGCTCCCCTGGGACATGCAGCTCTCTTGTTGGGGGGGGACTGGCTCCGGGAGGGGCTCAGCAAGGTCAGCAGCAGCTCTTGCCCAGACAGATGGGGACAGCGGCAGGGGGTTAGGCCCGCTCCTCATTCCGATCTCCCTGCCCCCCATCCCTGGGGCTCTCTGCCTTGCTCCGCCCA